>JAQGAZ010001655.1:0-26085 GCA_034692225.1 Polydesmus complanatus
ACACAAAATGCCTCCCCGCCCCCACAACACTAAGTCCCAATCCCCCGGCCCCCCCCACCCCCTCATCCCTCTTCTACCAAATTTTTATTAATCTCTTCACCTTCGCTACTTCTGGTTAAAGGTATTGTTATCGTCGTCGTTTATCAATGCCAGTTCATTCCAGCGTCGTTAAAGACTTGGGGGGGGGGGAGATGGGGTGGAGAGAGTGTGAACGAAAGGTCACCGCCCACGCAGCTCCCGATCCAAATGAGCATTAGAAAATAAATCTGATAACGAAATTAGAAAAGGTCAACGAAGATTATTATAGGAGGAGGTTTGGTAAGGAATGATAAAAACAAATGAGATACATTAAGTTGTTATTAAAATCGATATTAAGGAAACAAATTTGATAATAATTTATCATAAAATTTGAAAATAATTTTAAATGTTGTTTGTGAGTGTCGTTGATGAACGCTGATTGATAGTTTTCACTTTCCCTTTTCAATTTTTGGCGATCCCATTAATTCACTCCTCATTTCTGATTAAATTATCGTTTTAATAATAATTATAAAACCTCCCTTTTTAAAAAAAAATATGAGAACTCTTATCCTCGTTTACTACGTACCGACAGATCCAAATTGGATGAGAATCTCGAGCAGAATCAAATGAAATTTAGATATCAAAAACAAGGATTTAAGTTCCATTTAATGAGAAATTAGGAGCAGGATAATTGGATTGAAAGAAATAATTACGTGGAGCAAAATTTAAAAAATTAGTGAATTCTAAAGTAAAAATTCAAATAATATAATGAAGATTCGAATGTATAAAATTAATTTTTCTCCCCCCCCCCCCCCCCTTTCCCTTCTTCAACCTTATTAATAAGCACGCACCAATTTGAAAAACATGATCCGAGATTTCGAAAACATTTGCTAATAACAACGCTTAAAAGTAATTTTTTTTTATTACTGGACTTGTACTTTTTATCGTCAATAGAAAAAAAATATATAATTGTACTGTTTTTAAATAAGATTTTATGTTTTTTTTTTTACCGCGATAATCTCATAATATTGTTTAGAATAACAAAATTTTTTAAAAAATTATGTATCGGTTTATTAAAAAAAAAAAATTTATTAAATACAGTAATCATAAAATAAAGGGATACATTTTTTTTCCTATTTTTATATTTTCGAAAATTATTGGAAACTCATTCATTGGTTTATTCACGAGCAATTTTAACCGATTTACCAATTAAAATGATAATTTCTTTGGTTATAATCTCTTAATTGCCATCAATTAACATTCGAGTAGTTAGAAAACAAGCTCCGCTAATCAATTACAATTTAATCATTTGGAATTCCTTTTCTTTTGAAGTTTTTTAAGCCCTAAAAAATTTGTAAACAAAAAACTACAGTAGGTACTACAGTATTAAATATCTTCAGTTTTTTTTTTTTTTTTTTTTATCTCCGATGTAAATTGTTAATTTCAAAAGAAAAAAAAATTGGCCGTGAAAATTAATCAAAAAAATAAAATTACGTTTAATGGCTTTTTAAATAGTATTTCTTAATTATCATTAGCAAATTTTAACGACTGAAATGTTTAAATATTCGGCGACACATAAGTATAAAAAATACTACAAAAAAAAAAGAAGATACAAATACCCGAAAAAGGACCATTCAATTCAATATGTCATAAATATATATATTTTTTTCTATAGTATTTCGTGTTATTTTTATAGCAGTAAACAAACGAAGAGGTTCACACGCGAACCCCCAATTGTAATATAATAATAATTATGTACAAAAGTCGCCATAAAAACAATAGGACCAGCTGTGTCGTTCTCCCAATTAATGAGACTGTGGAAACAGATGGATAAATAGATCGTTTTTATTAATAATCCGCGAAAGTCGAAGGATTAACAACAACAGCAAAAAAAGCCTAAGCAGGTGCGTAGTAAACACGTGATAGGTCCTCTAACCAGTGCCGGCTTAAGCTTTCTTATGGCCCCAAAACTAAATTAATTTTTTAGGTCCCCGATAAACAAACACAAGTCGAAAAAAAACAATCATTTTGGAGCTCGGCAGTCTTTTAACAATGAAACTAATGTGCGCAAATGTGAATAATTTTGACTCATTTTTCACGGTTCATCGTGAACAAAATATTTTTTTCAAGGATAATTAATAATATTAAAAATTTTTCAAGAAAATTTAAGAAATGTTTTATAAAAATTAACACATATTTTAAGAAAATTAAAGATTTTTTTAAAAGGAAATTGAAGAAATTTTTTTAGGGAGAAGTAGGAAACTTAAAAAATGACTTGCAAAATATATATTTTAAAAAAAATACATATATATTTTAAGAAAATCATAAAATTTTTAAGAAAATAAACAAAATTATTTAGGAAAATGAACAAAATTCTCCCTTTTCTTCCTCTTAAAATTTGCCAATGCAATGGGATCTGGTGGTGTTCCTAACTACTACGGTGTAATTAATAGAAAATCGAAACACTTTCCACCCAAAATAAAAACCTACTTAAAAAGCGAGTAAAAAAATAGAAAAAAAAAAAGCTTTTCTTTTTTTCCCCTCTTCTATTTTTAACGTTATCGAAGCGTACTTTTGATTAGTAGAAAATCTTGAAGAAGAAATTGCGTGGCTTACGTCGCTTTTCACAAACGCACGTTGCGCTAGTAAAACTCTCTCTCTCTCCCATAATAACCAACCAAAAGAGAGACTGAGAGAAATGAAACGAAGGAGAGAGAGAGAGAAACGTTTTCGGCATACGCTGAGAGCTATAAAACATTTTCTATAGGAACGTTTCACGTAGCAGTCATAAAAATGCAACGGCAACGTGAACAATAAACCCAACGGAATATGACATCGAAAGTGTCGCATTCTTGACCTTTGCTCTTATTCATTATTTTACTAAAGTGCTGAATATTCCGCACTTAAAAGTCGGGTGGGTCCATAAAATGTGCCGCGTCGCCGGCAAATAAGCCGCCGCGCACGTGTAGTAATAGCCAGCACACGTCCACCCAAAAGACAAAAAGAAAAATACCAATCGTAAATAATTGGAATTATTCAATGATGAATCTATTTATTGAAATTTCATCAATATAATATCGAGAATAAAGGGTCTGACTTTTGACTGGTGGTTGCGTTTATTCGGTTCACCAACCTTTTTCTCTCTCTCTCTTTTCACGTCGAAAAGCCATTATTTTTGCTCGGCTTTCCGTGTTCTATTAAACATCTGCGCTGTTTTATATATCAAAATTGGAATTTCAAACGCAACGAAACGTCCAATTTACGCTGCTCTACACTCGACAAAAAATCAGAAAAAGTAAAAAGAGTCGAAACATTTTTTTTTATTACTATACAAAATGCGTCAAAATTGCGCGGCGGCGTTATGACCTTGTAAAAAAAAAGAAATTTATTATTAAAATAATTTAATAGATGCGCAATTCCAAATTAAAATTCAATTAGAATAATAAACAAATTTAATCGTGTACTATTATTATTATTTTTTGAACGGCAATTTTTTTTTTCTTAACGACTACTACTTGGGCTTCTGGTTTATTATCATAATTAGATAGTTTATTGGAGAAACAATTAGCCTATTAATCATTTTTTTTAATAGCGCTGGGCTACCTACTTTATTTAACACTTTTTTCCGCAAACAAAAATTATATATATAAAAAAAAAGAAGAAATATTGCGCATAAAAAGAATTCTCCCTAAATGCGCATTTTGAAAGGAGGTTTTATTTTATTTGCAAGTAAAATTTAAACAGTTAACTTTATTCAACTTTTAAAATTGTAATAAAAATTACAGTATTGTAAATAATAATAATAATAATTTAAACAACAAAACTCATTGCTTAAAAATATTAAAACTGAACTGTTTTAATTAAATCTAAAAACCGCTGCATACCGAATTACACTTAGTCCGAATTACACACTTCCATCACTCGTTCTTTTCTCTCGTAAACCATTTCTCGCATCACACCCCATAATTTTGTAGCCCGTAAGTTAATTTAAATCTATAATATTGAAGAAGTGTGCCATCGCATGATACAGCATGGACCGAGTTCAATGTAGGTGTTGTTGTGTATGCAGCCAGGTATTGTGAGACTGTCTAATGCTTGTGCTGCTACGTGTGTTGAAACCGGAAAAGAATATTTTTAAACACAGAATAGAGCAATTCAATGTTAAAAAGAAGTCTTTATACCGTAGTAAAATTTTTTCCATGAGTCATTTAAATATTTCGATTGTTAAAAAAATACCAATTCAACTTTTTTTTTTTTACGAATGCTGTGTACACATTATTATTTTTTTTTTTTTAAATTACCGGTAAGACTTTTGGTTAAAGCGAAATAAATTTTGTTCGACAGAGGTTTTACCCCTTTCCATTTACCTTTATTATTAGCGTCAAAATTATTTTCCCTGTCATTAATATTTTCCCCCCAAATGACAAATGTGTCCTTTCCAAAAAAAAAAAAAAAAACAACAAAAAATTTACCTAACAAACACGGGCGTCTATTCACCATCAAATAATTCATTGCGTGATTGATAAATTGTTATTAAAAAAAAACGAATTATTCATTTATAAAATAAAAAAAGAAAAAGATAGAAAAATAGTAAACAAATAGGTTAAAGCTGTTTAATAGCACAAAGAAAAATGCATTTGAATTGCAAATATTTTTTCCAGCAAACATTTACTTTTTGTCCCGCAATAAAATAATAACATTTACTTTAATCAACATAATAAACTAGTAAAATGCTTAGTAGCACGAAGATGACTTCCGTTTTCGTTTTATCAGCAGCTACGGTATATTGGGTATGTAGAGAGATGAAAAAAGTTAGGCAGAAAGAGTGTGGAGAGAGCGTTGTTTACTAAATAACCTGTAAAAATTCAGCATTTCGTCAAAAGTTTACGAGGCGAAAGAGCGATGTGAATAGGATTTTTGCGCATTGCGTGGCTCAAGAAGGAAATAAAATTTAAAAAAACGTCGCATAAAAAGTCGCAACGTCACCAATCTCTCTCTCTCTCTCTCATTTGGATGAAGAAAACGTCAGGTGAACTCTCTTCACGTCATTTCCTACAACAGTACCTATTATCGCCGGATCATGGGTCTAGACAAATGTTTAGAACCCGGTTTTTGAAGGGACCCACTTCTGCCAACAAAAAAATGGAATAATTTAATTTCTTAATTTTCTTAAAAGTTTACCTAAAAATGGTAATTTTTAAAAAAAAATTCTAATTTTCCTAAATACCGTAATTTCTTAATTTTCTTAAAACATTTATTCATTTTCGTATAAATTTCTTACGGTAATTATTATTCTAAAAAAAAAGAAATTCTTAATTTCCATTAAAAAAAAATTTCAATGTTACTTAAAAAGTTTCTTAATTTTATATAGAATTTTTTCATTTTCCTAAAAAAAAAATTTCTTATTCTTCCTTAAAAACTTTGTTAAATTTCTTCCCAAAAACCTCATATGGGTAATAATATAGCTCTCAATTTTCCTTAGAATGTTACGGTAGTTAATGATTATTGTCTTCCAAAATTTGTTTATTTCCTAAACAATTTTGTTAATTTTCCTTAATTGTTTTTTTTTTTTACAAACTATTTAAGTCAAAATGACTAAATTTTGTGACACCATCAGTGAGAGAAAGATCAGATCCCCAAAAAAAAAATATTTTGTTCCCGAACTTTATATTCCACAAGCTTTATTTCCATTAAGAGGGGCTCCCAAAAAAAATACTTTTTAACTCCACAGCCCCCGCCTTAAAAAAAAAAGATTGAAATCCGGCACTGACTTGTATCACCTCGCTAATAAAACTAACTACGCTCTTCCTCTATCAAACAATTAAGCGTTAATATGCCAAACGCCAGACCGTTTTTCCTAACAGAAGGAGAGAGAGGGAAGAAGGCTCAATCCTTTAATTGACCTAAAGTAGAGCTCGGCGAGAAGAAAATGACGTAATTTCATTCTTACTACACTAATATTTTCGTTTTTCTCGCCTTAGCACGTTGTTTAGCAAACGAGATTAAATTGAAAACATCGGAGAAAGAGGATAAAGAGGGAGGGGGATATAGGGAAGAAGCCCCGACCGAGTTCCAAATTGCGATTCTATGATGAGCCAATCCAAAACAGAAACGAGAGAGAGAGCGAGAAAACGGCCAGAATTGCAACCAGTTTTCAATTAATCTAAGGGCAATTACGCATGCGCGAAACGACACCTTAGCAGCGGAAGACTAATTGGAAAGAGAGTGAGTGAGTGGGATGGGGATGGATGCTGCTGCTGCTGCTGTTACCTGTTAAGATCCAAAACCACCATCAAAGTTTGCCGAATACCACCAGGCGGCGCGTTTTATGCTCCTTTATAACATTACCGCATCCATCTAAAACACATTCGCTTGATATTAAAAAGAAAAGCTCCGACGTATAAATTACATCTCCTTACGATATAATATATTATATCAAAGCATGAATCGCCTCTATCTCTCTCTCTCCCGCCCGCCCTCACCCACTCACTCTCTTAACACGTCCGCAAATTTTTATTTTTACAATGCTTAAACAATCGGAGAGAAAGAATAATAATAATTTTGTAAAGGCAATTTAGGAGAGAGAAATAAGGATCTGACCTTTGGCATCAATTGAAGAAACATAATGAGGAAATAAATGAAGGGGGGTTACAGTATTTAAAACGAATAAAGATTTATCTCGAGTTAAAGAAAATCATAAATAAAAATAATAATTGTAAAATAAACATTTAAGTGGATTTTCTCACATAAATTTCAGTACAATACAATACACTGTTCTTATTAATTTTTTTTAACTAAAGAAATGGACAGTACTGTAGTTACAAAAAAAAAATGTAAACAGATTTTTTTTATCTCCTAAAAAATAAAAAAATTAATATTTAATATCAATTTTTTTTATTGAATAATAAACATTTTGAAATTTTTTTTGATTTAATTTTAAATTTCTGTAGTTCTATGAAAGAGAATATTTAAAACACGGAATAGAACAATTTCAACGTTAAAAAAAACTCATTAAAGCGAAGTTTTTCCGTGCGTCATTCAAATATTTCCATTATTAAAAGTTTTACTACTAATTCAGTTGGGTATGTTTTTCAATGAACGCCGTATATTTATTAAAAAAAATAATTCCAATGTAATTCCTTGCAATTTTTCGTTATTTTTTCAACTCGTTTTTGCACTAAAAATATATTTTTTTATTATAACTACTGTACTCCTGCATTTATATCTATTAAATAATTCAAATTTTAAAATTTCATAGATAAAAATCTGTATTAAAAAAATACTTGCGACTAGACAAAACTACACATCTGATTAAAAAAAAAAAATTATATACCGGTACACGGTGTTCGTAAAAAAAACGTTCAATACCGCACGTGTTAAATAAAACGTTGAGGCTGCATTAGCTAGTGAAACAAACATTAAATGGTAATGACACTAAAACTATTTTAATCTAAACTATAATAGCAACTATTTTACACTTTTTAAAACCTACTCCAAGTAAAAATTAACGTCACAATGACGTCATTATTAATAAAATGGCTTTGACTGAGAGGACAGAATAGCGAGTGAAGTTTAGTACATGTGTCATTCAAATATTTAGATTATTAAAATAATTTAATACTAATTCAGTTGGCCAGTTTTTTTTAATGCTAACAGTATTGAACGTTTTTTTTTTTTACGAACACAGTGTATAATTTAAGCGATGTTAAGGTCAGATTTTATTAATAATTATTACCGGTCTGATTATTTACAGCAAACCTGAATGCTTTTTTTTTTTTTTTTTTAAATCCATCTTGACAATTTCGACATGTCAACATGAATTAATTAGTTAGCAATTTTATTTTTGCATATTTTCCATCTCGGAAATAAGAAAAAGATAAAAAGCCAAGATTAAATTGTCAACAAAAAAAAAAATAAAGACGATGATACGCCCTAACTATACAAATTTGTCAGTAGAAACGCTTATCTTACGTCGTTAACGATTCATATTTATGCAAACTCATTTCCTCCCCCCCGTCCCAAAAAAAAAAACAATAACTAATTTTACGCAAATTAAATAAAAATAGCCACAACCAAAAAAAAAAAAAAAATGAAGAAGTTGATAAATTAAAATTATTATTTTAAAAAAATACCCACCAGAAATAAGCTAATAGATTATTATTTTTGACGAGCATATACATTTTTTTAGGACCACTTTCTGAATTGTTTATTCATGGTAGGTAAAAACTCGGCAAATAATAATAGTAAAAAAAAAAAAAAAACCACGTCGTAACTAATAAAAACTAAGTGCAAGTTGGCTCTATACACACTACACTAAGCATTTATTTTGAATATTTTTCATTCATATGCTGAAAAAAAAAATAAATAAATAAAGACCCGAAACAAAATTTCTTCGTTAGTCGTAAACTTAAACTGCATAAAAAAACAAAACAAAAAAAATTGTGGCGATTGTTAGCGCAGACATAAAAAAAAAAAAAATACGGCTCATATCCGCAGAGATGAGAGAGTCCTATATGCAAATGAAAGTCGAGTGCATATAAATTTGCTAAAATAAGAAACAAAAAATAACGTCGTAATAACATTTATACGGGCCAGCAATTTATTAGAGAAGGCGCCATCTACATAAAAACTTTCTTTTTAAGTAAACAAAAACCGTCGAAAGAAAGATCTGAAGTTCCAGTTAGACTACGAATAACTAAATAATAATACTCAATTTAATAACGTTAAAAAAGAAGTTCGAATGATGTGGGTGTACCCAGCCCACCCAACGAATACTACTAACTAAATACGACATCAAACCATCTTTTTTAACTAAGGCGTTAAAGTAAATAATAGATGATAATTCAAACGTTGTTACCATGAAAAATAAAACTCGCGCAATATCCTCATTAAATTAATTCTTGACCAAATTGGTTAACAACGCTCAATTGGTTAATAATAATAATAATATAAACTGGCACACTTTCATCAAAGTGGAAGAATGCCGAACACTTAGTTATGGTAATAAAGCCATAATATTAATAGTCTCGTTATGGATATTAAAAACGACAACAACGTTATTATTAATAACAAATAGCTTAACGTTTTTACTACTGGGCGCTTTTCGATGCTTACTTATTCCGCAATCTTCTTAACAAATAAATTAATAATCGTACAAATAAAAATGCAGAAATAAAATTTAATATACAGTATAACTCGGTTATAACGTCATAGAGGAGACCGATCGTTTTATTACGCTAAAGTTGAAGTTTACGTAATTTCCTGTCGCAATAACAAAGTTTTTTCACATTGAGAATGTAAAACTTTTAACTATTTTCTGTACTTAAAAGTACAAATAAATAAATAAATATTATTATTAAGTGTTAAAAATCTTAAATTAGAAAAATTAATTTTGATGTTTACAAAAATGTTGTTTACGACTAAAAAAATATTTTGTTCTCTCCCGTTTTAAACTTCTGGAATTGAGTATTTTCGATTCATCATCATCATCACCGTCGTCACAATAACGTCTTTCCCTCCGAAACACACACAAACAAAAAGCCTTTACTCGTGATTTATATCTCAAACTAGTCTGCGTAATTAAATAGCGAAAAATTCACCCAAATAAACTCTAATACTTTTTCCCCTCCCTCCCTCCCTTCATCCATCCATCCTCCTTATTCATTTTAGCGAGTGGACGTAACTTACCGCCGCCAAAACAATTGCGCGAGATAGAGAATTCAGAACCGAAAAAGAAAAAAGAAAAAAAAAAACAATTCTTGCCTAAATTTTATTTATGTTTCTTCTAATTCGAGTATATTTATATCTAACGAGCAACGATTTATCGGTTCTCCTAAAACAGAATTATCCGTCGTCGTTCCACGCATACATCCGCTTATTTATAAAGTATCTCTCGCTCTCTCTTTCGCCCGGAACACAGAAAAATTCAATTTATCGACAAAATAAATAACATTTTTTTTTAAATGACATTTTCAATAGCATCGTTGTAGAAGAAAAAAGAACACACAGCAGGGGATGATGCTATCTATCTATATGTATAACCCAAGCTTTTGGGTTTCAATTTTAAATAAAATAAAGAAGGGTCCTCGTAAACAACAAACAATACCTTTCATACAAAACGCACAATCATATCTATTAAAAAAAAAATAAACACAATTGAGATGCCCAGTTCCAAATTCAAATTTTGATCAAACATGAGTTCGTACTCTCGAAACACAGCTATTTTTTGAGTGTTGCACTCAAGCAATTTCTTAACTTCATTATTGGTAATTAGCATTGAACCGCTCATAACAAATTTGCTCGTCTTATAACAAAGTTTCAATTCCAAAGCGCTAAAAAAAAAAATCTATTTTCGGAACTTCAAATTTTGATAACTGCTCTTAATTTTTTTTTAGGTTAATCTCTCTTTAAAAACCTTATTCAAAATAAAAGTTTATTTTTTACTCCTCCCCAAATTTATAAGATAAAATTTAAATACTTCGACTTAGACCACTTTGGAACTAATTTATTAAGCACAAAAACACAGAAGAAGGGGAGAAAAAATATTAGAACTAGTAATATGCAAGCTTTTATTTTTTTTTTTTGATATTTGTCATTTTAATGGCTTTACCTGTCCTCCAAAAAAAAAAAAAAAAATACATGCACTAGGTGTAGGTATAAAAATTTAAAATTCACCTTCGGCTTCACCTTGCTGCTTTAATCAAAAAAAAAAAAAAAAAACCAGGTACTGTATAATATTGGAAATTCATAAAGAAGAAAAACCACTTTTTTTCTTGTCTTTCTATCTCTCTCTCTCTTTCTCTCTATCCGAGCCCACGTGTATCTCTTAAGATTGGATGGCGGGTGTGGGGTGTCAGAGGAGATGAAGGTGGGTGAGGTGGGCCGAGAGAAATTTATCTTAAGTAGAGAGAGAGAGTGAAAGTGCTATCACGTATCCCTCAAGTATAATGGCTTTTTAACCAATGAGCGAGCGCCGCCTTTTGACATTCAACGCACGATTGCATAATTTACACTATCCGTTTCTCCAGGTTCTACGTTAAGAAAGACAAGAGAGAGAGAGCGAGATACTTTCACATGAGCTGCACGTATTTCCAACGCAAACCCAATGGAGAGAGAGAGAGATGGGGTGTTTTTTCTCTCCCTAACTTTTTTTTCTATCTTTTCTCCCCCACTCACTCACCCTTTCTATCCTTTTTCGTGTTCGGTTGCCACGTTACCATAAATAAATATACATAAAAAAACAGGTTGAAGTTAGCACCATTGGTGAGTGAGGATAATCGAATGGAAAAAAGCGGCCCAATCCACGCCCGCTACGTCATCACAACAAAGATGGCGGCGGTGACATCTTCACCTTCCAAGTCGACGCTACCCAACCCTCCCTCGCGTACTCGCTAGGTATACTTTTAGTCCCTTCGCTTCGTCTTCCCAAAAAAAATTTTACGCCGGGAATCCGCCGCTTCCAAACGCTAACTAACTACTTCGCACACCACCTTTAATTAACGGCGGCGCGAGATTGTATAATTGGTTGCACACCAATGCTTTGACCTCGATGAGAGATGTTAATTGATGAAAAATTATTATTAAGCGTTTAATTGACAAGAGTAGTACTACTGGCCAACTTTTTGATCCGACAATTAACCGGATTCTCCATACCCGCTTCCCGCAATTTTTTGTTTAGTAATTAATAAGGTAATATTTTTGTCTAAATTTACAGTTTTAAATTAAGAAATCGTAGTTAAGCCTTTTATGCTATTTTCGTATTGAAATAGCCCCTTGGTAAGTGTTAAAACGTGAGAAATATCAGTTTTTCAACTTGGGGAAAAATGTAATTTGACGATTGATAAATGAAACGCAATTATTAATTATTGCAGTTGTTTGACCTCACTACATTCGGGTTCATTCGTTTCAAACACTCTGTACAAACACACCACCACCCAAAGTAAAGCTGATCAAATTTTAAATCGAAATACAACACGCCACACATTAAGACGTGCGAGCGCACACACAATATCTCTTATCATTTTGCTCCGTTAATTAATTTGACCGTCAAATCGCTAGGGTTTATTTCAATCCTTAATCATTTCAAAAGAGCTTCAAAATTAATTAATTAAAGAAATAATATGGTATTTCTTTACTCCCAAAAATGGCATTGGATCAGTTCAACATAATTCAGCGAAACATAAGTTGTTTGTAGGACCCAAACATTATTATTATTATTATTATTATTTTTTAAAAAAAACTTCATTAAATAATTATTGTGCCCATATACAAAATTCAAAAAGAATTTTTGAACATCTTCAAGTGCATTACTATTTTCAAAACCAAAAATTATAAGGACTCAAATTAAGTCAATTCTTTCATTTAAAATCTGGTATTTACTACCAAATAAATCGGACATCTAAATGCACATTTAGGTACTTAGGTACCGGTATAAAACATAAATAAATTATTCCGATCAAAAGATCTATATTTCTAAAGCTTTCTTTATAATACTGTACAGTATTAACAAAGGTCGCCAATAAAATAATTGGAATTCTCAAAAAAAAAATCTTACAATACAAACTTATAGTACGGTAAAATAAAATCAACAACAGAACCTTATTATTAAATGTCTTCAAAAACCTGAGTTGGGTTGATCAGGAAGTTTCAAATTAATACCATGTTTCAAGCAAATATAGTTTTTAAACAGTACAAAAAGCTAATAAACATGATTAATAATGGAACTGCCCAAGGTTTCGAATTTAAATTTATTTTTTATATGAATTCGGGACTAGCGATTCGTTTGGGATTCAATCAATTTTAATGTTATCGTCAATCAAAACCCCATTAAAAGGGCAATAACTACCATTTCGCTCGCACAAAAATAATAACGTGGGTTTCGTTGGATCAGTAGCATCAGCGTCATCGCGGAAACAACGTCGCCACGTTTATCCCAAAGATTAAATACGATTCGTAAAGGTAGAATTAGTCGTAACCACCAACTTCAGTGTTATTATTATCATCAAGGACGTTCTTGCGCTCGGAATCAACGTTGCTCGTTCGAGTAAGCATTGAATATACAGTACGCGCATAAAAAAAAAACACATACAAAAACAAATACATATTAATTTGCAATTAACCGAGGTTTGAATGCGAAACTTAAGGTTCAGACATCGATGATTATCGTCTGAATCGCGGTCGCGATCAACCTAATAACCGTCTCAAAGAAATCCGAGCATATTACGCCCACTATTCAACTCTTTTAAAACAGTTACTGGACGTAACATTATTATTTTTTTATTTATTAAATAGCGTGCCAATAGTATATACCCGAGTTGTAAGGGCCGATTAACGCATACATTATTCACCCCGGCGATTTCACGTACAAGTATCGATTACGCAAAACGTATAATTTAAACAAAAGTTGAAAAAACTCTTTCTCAGTTTATAGTAAAAAAAAACTATTATTTTATACAAATTTGCTACAGTGAAATTTCAAACATTGAAAAATTCAGTTAGGATAAATTAATTTTATTCGAAAATCTTTTCTCATGACAATTATATTGAAATTTCTCGCCGTTAACGTACTTTATAATCACCTATTATCAGCAATAATTGTACTACATGTACTACAAATAAATTATTATATACGGCACATTTTTTTTTTTTACTCAAAAAAATAAAATTTGAAGAAAAAAACAATAAAAAAATGGAACTACACTTCCGATTAGTATCGAAAGAAAACGTCCGTAAAAAAACCCTCTCCTCAACGACATAAACGTCATTTAAGAACCGCGCGCGCGCTCGTTCCATAAGAGCACGGCAATAGAAAAAAAAAATTAATCGTCCGTGTCGAGTTATTCTTTTTAAGTTCATGGTCCACCTATTTTTAAGTGAAGATTTTCGCGCCGGATCCCGACACTACTAAAGTATCACCTTACAAACTCAACATAAAATCAAATAAAAAAAGTACGCGGGCTCTCGACTTTCTCAAATTAAAACGGGAATAATAAAACGCTGGGAAAATAATAATAATAAAAAAAAAATATTCTGTGTAAACATTCAACTATAATAATAATTCCGTTGAAAATGTTAAGTATTTCAAAATGCCCGAGAGAGAGAAACCCACACAAATTCGCCTTGGGAGAGAAGGGATTCAGGGTTGTTCATCATTTTTTTTTGTATTTAAAAAGGATTAGGTCGCTTAGTTAGAACTGCCCAGTTCATTTCTTTTAAGGGAAAAAATGTAAAAAGCTCTAAGAATAAATCAAAAACCTGTTTAGTACAGCTAAATAATAATTTTTCGTATATTAATTCCCCATTTTTTTGTTCTTCTATCTCCACCCCACATCCAATCTTCTTTTAAAATTAATAGAAATTAGCCATTTATTTATTTTCCCATTAATTTTTTTTTTATATATAAATATATTACATTTGTTGATGAAAGCACATTCGTTATTATTAATCAGTCCTATAAATAATAAAATTGCATTTCTTAATCATGACTTTTTTGGGTTTCATGTGTGTGTTCGCACGTTTTCTCAAAGATGCTATTTCGAGACTATGATAGCGATGAATATTAATCAACTCGTTAACATAATTAGAATGATTATTTGAGATTGTTGAAGGTAAAATAAAATATTAAAAAACTCGGTAGCTGAAGAAATTTAAATTAAAGGTTGGTTAGCGCGGACTGGTAAAACCAAAAATATCGGAATCGCTGTAATTGATTTCAGGGTTTAAAAGATACAAATTTCGATAAACCTGTTATTATTAATCGTTTAATAAATCAAACCGTTTTTATTCATTCGCTAATTTTATTTACCCAGAAAATTTTTTCTTCTTAAATCTTAAAGAATAAAGTCTATAAAAATTATAAAAGATTCTTGATGTAATTTCAAACTAAAGAAACCCCATCATTTCATTTATTAAAACAATTATTTTTGATGGCTGATTCCGGGAAAATCCGACACATTTCAAACTTCAATCTTATTACAATAATTTTTAAGAAATAAATAATCTATCGATACAAGATCGTTCAAGACTTTTATTTCTTATTCCAAAAATAAAAACTACGCATACTCCAGAAAAAATAGGTATACAGTATTTCATTTTCGTACAAAACTGTCGGCTCGTTGATCAATCTCACCGCGAAATCGCTGGCTTCGAAATAAATAACGCATACCGCTACCCCCCCCCCCCCCCCCCAAAAAAAAAGAAAAATGATTTAAGAAGAGTTGGAAAAAAAAAATAAGCAGACGATAAGTTCGGAATCAATAAATAAAGATTTTAATAAGCCAACCGAAACATTTTCACTTCGATTAGCCGCTCGCATATTTACGACAGCCCCAATCCGGAGCCACTTTTTCTTCAACTCCCGATCACACAAACTACGCTTCTTTATGTAGATTCGGAAAAACAACAAACAAACAGAAGAAGAAAAAAAAATATATAAATTATACTGTAAGTAAAAAAAAAAAATCAACGCACGAACTAAAAGAAAGAAGAAGAAAAAAAGCATTCCAGAATTACATTAAATTTGAGAGTCGGGCAACGAAGAAAAACAATCTATATAATATATAAAGAAAGAAAAAGGGTTTTTGTCAAACACGCAACTAGTGTCGTGTTTTTTTCTTCTTCCCTATCTCCATCTCGGTTCTATAATTTTAAGTAAAAAATAAAAAAAAAGTTTTGGCATTAACCCACCCACTCATCAATCCTAAACCAAATGTAACCACACATACACTACCCATCCATCCAACAATCCACCCACCGCCAGCACGTTTTTCTAACGAGAAAACGACGTATAGAATAGAATTATAATATATTTCTGTCAAATCTTTTTTTTTTCTTCTTACTTTTCAAATCGTATGCGCGTCACGTGGTCTGCGTAATAAGATCGCTCTCTCTAGCCGAAAATACCATTTCTAAAAAATTACGCGTCATCGATTACGTCGTCGTAAATAAGCGCAAAATTATTATAACTCCGAAAATAAATTCGCTATATTACCTCCCCCTACCCACAACAATTTCCAACAAACTATTTTAACTCGAGACTTATTTTCTTATATTTATTCATCTCCACAAAAGTTCTATTTTTTATCCTTAATTATTAGCCAGACAAATTAACAAAGATTAACAAACTTTTTTTTTTCCTCCCCCCCCCCTTCCACATTTAAATTCAAAGCAATTTACATACTAGAGAGAGTAGGAGACCTGTCTCTTCCGAGTGTTTTCATAAAACAACGTCTTATTCCATTGTTTATGAATACAACTGTTGATTACGTATACGTACAACCAGGTCGCCATCTTTCTCTAAAAAAAAAACACTTGACAAGAGACCTATATAAGAAAAACGTTTTTAACACGTGTTTTTCAAAGGTCATTTTCTTTAAAAAAAATCGCGTTTTCATCATCATCTTACAACGTGAATAAATCTTGAAAAGCAAAGCTATTATTAGCGGGTAATCAATTTTCGAGAAACTTATTTAGCATTTCGTTCGTTCAACAAAAAAAAAATTAAATTAACATCGTAAGTGATATTAAAACATACGTTGGCTTCCAGTGATGTAATCACAAACTTTCTTTTTCTTTTTTAAAAAAAATAAAATAAAGAAAAAGGCTTCTCCATCGGATTTTTCTTTTAGAATCAAACAATATGGATGATGACGAATCTTCTCTCGCTCTCTCCAACAATAGCCTTGTAAATCGAAGATGACATTTTTTTTTTTTTCGTTCCCGCACACACACTTTTTTTTTTTTTTTTTTGGAAGACACGACTATATATAAAGTTTGAAAAATTTCTGTTGAATTTTTTCTTCGTCTTAAGTAAAAATCATTTTCATCGCGACTTCACCCGTCACCGATGCAACTCCAAGTCGTACGGAGCTATAAAGTGCGGAAAAAATCTGGGGCCTGGGATTGGGGACAAGTTGTAAAAAAGTAAAAAAAAAAAAAAAAAAGAAAACAAACAAAAAACAAGAGGCATTTTTATGATAGGGTGTTTCGTATGTACATGAGAAGAATGCCGCTGTCGCAAACTCCAAAAAAAAAAAAATATATATATACATGTATATGCTGTAATACATAAGCAAAGCAAAAATGTCTTGCACCACTTAAGAAATTAAATGTCAAAGAAATCGAACACATTTTTACCTGCAATAAAACACTAGGCGATTCGATGGTGATAAAAAACGTTGCTCAACCCCAATTTAAACCACTTTTTAATCTCTTGTCGATATCATTCGAAGGAAACTTTTTCGAAATAAAGAAAGCATAAAAATAAAAAATACGATAACGATAATAAAACTAAATTACGTCACTTTACGTTGGTAAATTTCTCATGTTATAGGAAATACATGGCTTTAAAATAATATTAGGCACGTCATTGAAAACTTTCTAATTGCAAAAAAAAAAAAAAAAATAAGACAAAATTTTAATTAAAAAATTGGCAATCAACAAAAAATAATTTATTTCCCCCAAATTAAAAATCCTTTTGGTAAAATTTAAAAATACAATAGCGTAATAGGTAAAATTCAATTTATTTTTCTTCTACATTGGTTTAAAATTAAAAATATTAAAATTGACTTTTATTTAATCGAAGCTAATCGATAGCTTTTTAAAATCCCATAAATTAACGTATAATGTAAATAAGTTTTTAAGAAATCTCGTAAGACATGTAATAAAACTTTAATGGATTTTCTTAAAAAATACTACGTAATTTCCTAACTGCGCTTAAGTTTATAAATTTACTCTTCATTTTCTCAAATCCTCGTAACTTAATTGAAGTTTGTTTACAGTTTTAAAAAAATGATAAAATATTCATAGAAAGAACGAAATAGATATAATTAGAATGTAGACATGATCATCAATCAAAAAAAATTTTTTTTATAATTAAACGCGTACAATTTCTTCGATATTCTGCGTAATAATAATTAGCACTTTTAAAGCGTTAGAATACACTTCGATCAAAATGCAAATTACATTGTTTTCAGCGGAGGTGAAAACTAAAACTGCATTCTTAAGGGACAGGAAACTCCATTTTATCACAATGTCATCAAACTCGAAATTTTAATTCACGATAATTAAGATTGTATATGCAAGTATAAAAGTCGACCTATTAATAATTATTAAACTACAAAATCATTATTTTTATTATTAGAAAACATGAAAATTATTATTTAATAATTAATCGAAAAAAATTAGCACAAAAAAAAATTACGATTTTAAAAACAAAAATACACCGTAAAAAAAATTATCTTTTTAAAATCAAGATTAACTTTCTCACCCAGAATGATGATAATAGAATATTATTACTGTAATAATAACAATTTAAAATTAAAAAAATATATTAGCTGTGGTAGTCAATTAATTTTAATATAAAAGACTTCAATCGAGCGCAATAAAATCCTCGTCATCATTAGTAAAAAATAAAAATATAACCAACTCAAACAATTAAATTTTATCGGCCCACACAATTAACCCAACCGAATAAAAAAAAATATTACGTTATGAGAAAAAAAAGTTACATCACCCTCAATTAAAAGTAACTAAATCTTGTTTTCCAAACGGAAATTGTTATCCTTTCACATAAAAAAACATTTTTAATAAAGATGAGAATAAAAAAAGTGTGTAATGCCCATTGGAAAAAACAAGGACTTAAAAAAGAATACGAAAAGCAAACGAACCTTTTTCTTTCGTTTGACAAACGCCCTAAGTTAACTTCACCTGAACCTTTTGAAACACGTTCAAGTGGTTGTTTGCTCCACCGCACAACCAGGCCATCACCCAGAAAAAACAAAGGGCTTACTACACATTTTGTTAACAAAAAAAACCCACGCAACTTTACAACGAGAAAAAAAAAACAACGTAAAAGACACACACAAAAGACAAAGCAAGCATAACATTATAGATGTAAAAAAGAAACGTTGTACTTGCTTATACAATAGACGAAATGAATAAAATAAAGACTTGAATTTCACAGGATGCTTCATGCTCTCTCCTGCTGAATAAAGAATAAAATTATCTCTCTACGGGCCATCACGCATTTAAAAGTCATAGTATTACCCAGCCTAAAAAATATTTAGATGTATGAAAAACAAATAAATATATAAGCGATATAATATGAAAACGAAAGCAACTGTTTAACCCGTTATTTCGATATAAATAAATAAATAATAAAAAAAAAAAACGGTTTGTATCTTGATAAAAAAAAGATACTTTTGTATAAATAAAGCGTAGACTGGACACCAAAACTCATCCTTTAACAATTTAAACCTGTGGCATTATCCTCCCGTTATGATTACTGTATTTAAATACACCTAAGACTCGCGCTCAACAATAGCTGGGTTTGTTTTATCGAAGCAAAGACAAATATCCGAGTCAAATTGAGAAAACTGACGTAAAAAAAATCGAATTATAAATGTCCATTTGATTTTAATATTCGTTGTTTTTCTGGGATGCAGCGGTTATTCATTTTGAGTCTTGTAGACTCAAATTTTGCTTAAATCTTTTTAAAGTAAGATTTAAATGGGATAAACAGTGCCATTTAATGAGAAATGACAAGTGAAAAAGTTAGTGAAAACAATAATTACACAAGGTCAACTCAAATCAACACGCTCTTATTACGCTCACAAACTCTTATCAAATTTTGCAACATAATATTAAAATTTTTGCTTTGATATCGACAAAAATAATAACTGAATAAAACCTGTAATAACTATTCTGAATAACTCCCAAGTAATTACAAAAATTCCATTAAATATGAGCTACAGCATTTTCGCAATTGCTTGAATTAATTCGAGCAATAAAGTCTCTTTTAACTAAATAAAAACAAAATTTGTAACTGAAACCAATACAATTCAACGCTAAAATGTTTATTTTATGGTTAAAAATAATTTCTTTCCTCCCTCAAAAGAAAAAATAATAATAACGGGGGAATGTAACTACCATAGTTGCCTGATTTTCTACGGGAAATTGCTTTTCGCTTTGAATCCTTTTTTGATGTAGAAGAAGAAGAGATCTTATCATATGATTCGAAGCAAAATCTAAGCTTATTTATAATAATTATAATATAAATAAAATAAAAACGTCATCGACGCCTCCACAATTCTACTTTTCTAAATTAAAGCCGGTTAAAAATGTATTCAAAATTTAAATAAATAATGTAGAAATAAATATAATTTATGGCGAAGAAGAAGAAAAATATGAGTTTTTATTTTCGCTAATGGTGATTGACCCCCTTCTCATCTTCGTTAAGGTTAACCACTTTAAAAAAAAAAACTTTTCCAATCACATTTTATAATTTGTTTGTTTTTAATATTATTATTATTGTTTAAAACTAACAGAAAATAACAGTGATTTAATAACTATTTAACTCAATTTCACACTACACCAACAAAACAACTCCCCCCACCGGTTAAACGTCACGAATAAAATTACGTGATAATAGAGATACGCTTACCGATATCAAAAGACAATTTCTTAATGCACTGTCACCCGCAAAAAAAGAAAAAAAAAACAAAACAACGACGCATCAATAAAAATATATTAACACAACAAGATCGTAACAATAATGTTAACATGCAAACAACTATTCACTAAATAAACGACTATATAACTCAATATTTAGATACAGTTAGTAATAAAATCAGCATCGCTAAAGTTGGCACATGACAGTAAAATAATAATAATAATAAAAATAAAAAAAAAAGCAAGCTATTCTTTGGGATTATTGGTCCATTTGGGTGCATGCCAAACTAGATAGAAAAATGCAGCAGGCAAGCTCATTGTACATAATAGTAAGCGTCGACCCGGGCGCATGGCAGGCAATGTACACACTAACTACGACGTCACCCACACACACCTTCAAGTGCATACATATTAGATTGAATGGCCGGCCATAACTCCTAGTCTATCGTCGCGCGAACACACATGCAACAGCTGGTAAATCATTCTTTCACCATCACCACCCCTCTTCTAACACCTTACAAATCTCGGAGATTGTGAATAAATAAACACGAGGGCTCGGAGCCCACAACAACAACACACGATCCATCGTGGAAGAAAAATATATGCATAAACAGAAAGATTATTATATGGTAACGTGAGACTAACAAACTTTTGTAAACCATTTTTAATATACAAAGTGTAAATCAAATCGTCGATGACGGAATGGACGAAACTCGCGTTCATTAATCATATTTTTCATTATATTTTTACGGTATTTTTTTTTAATTATCGGTACTGTCGGAATTATAAGTAATGATGTTTTTCAAGGCTAGAGTAAACACTTGCTCGGGGGACGAGGTAAAAATGGTTTTTTTTCTTGGAACCCATGGAATAAACGTCGAGCCATTAAAAACAATTAAGAAACTTGTAAGAAAAATTATAAACAACATTTCAATTTTTAAAAACATTTATTAAAATTACCAATTTTGCCCCCTTCTTATTTAGCCAATGATCTCGGGAATGGTCCATTTAATTTTAAATAAACATTTAAACAAAGATAGAAATCAATCAAAATTTCTCCCAGTAAAAAAAAAAAGCTAAGTATTTCGCTGGTCTTGCTTGATTGAATAACGTCTGACAGCCATAAATAATTCAGTTAGACTAGTTGTCATTTTCGTTTGATTAGCCGTGATTTCCGATTGGAGCAAAAATTTTGAAATCCGAGAGCTTTTGAATAATATAATATGAAAAGAAAAAAGTTTTGACAAGCAGACTGAAAACAATTTCTCCCCCCCTCCTTATGTTTGTCAAGTCGACTGTACTCCCCCTCCTCACTCATTCACTCCCATCACGCGCATTAAACACAACCACTGAGCGCGATACGCAACCAAACTCTGAGTCTACACACACACACAAAAGTTGTGAAAAAGTACAACATTAATATGTGTTTAATATAATTCTAATCATCTCTATTTAATTAATCATTTAATTTAATTTTTTTTTTCAATTACTAATTAGCATTAAAAGTTTATTTAACTTAGGCAATAAATAAAGATTTTAAGTGCTTGTACTTTTAATCAAATAAAGAGTTTTGGTAGAACGAAATGTGAGCTCGTAAACTCAGTTTGGCTCCTCCCACGAAACGCCAGAAATTAACTTATCTTGTATAATTATACTGTAATAATAGCTTTGGAAATCATCAGCTACGTTACCTAAGCAGAACCGGATTAAAAAAAATTTTTTGGAGGTCCTAGGCAAAGCTCATTTTGAGCCCCTGGTAACAATAATTAAAGCCTCTAGTAGTTGACGCCCATAACTCTCGATCAACTTTTTCGATCCACCTTCTGCAAAAACAATCTTATAAAATACTGTAAAGGAAATTTCTTTCAATTCCCCCCCCCCCTCGTCAAAACCAGGCCCCACAAAAATGTAGGCCCTAGGTAATTGTCATATTTGTTTAAGGTAATGATCTGGTGGTGTAAACGAAGAATACAATACTCGAGGTAAGTTTACGTTTCGCTCTACAAATTTTCACCCAAAACTCTGTTAATATAAACTCACATCCTTAATCGTCGTAAAATTAAAAACATAACGAAAAACTGCGTACGAAAACATGATGGAGATTACCAAATAAATCATTGAGCTGAAATTACTACTTTCAAAAACCATTTTAAAAAAAACTACTATTTTTTTTTATGGTGTAAATTTTTCCTCTAGTCAATTTAAATTTCGTGTCGTACCAAAAAAAACTTTTTTTGTGAGCATTATTATAACGCGGCCTTCATCTTATAGAAATAAACGCCAACTTACACGGTACGGTATCGAATAAAAATTCAAAAAAAAAAAAAAAAAGTTTGCATCGATACATTGTTGTTTCTTTCCACCTGCGCCGTTGCTTAAGCACACATACACAGGTAGGCAGCAGAGGCACAGGTACAAGTTAGGTATGTAAATGTGGCATCAAAGAAGAAAAAAAAAATGGGTGGAGAAAAGAGTTTTTGGGTTTTCAAAAATAAATAAAAATAAAATATGGCATCGTACGTCGAAGCAAGTTTTTTTTTTGTTGAGTTGAGTTCCCAGCTGGAGACTTAGAACAGAATAATAATTCCACTGCCACCACCCCAGGCCCACCTTCCCTCTGCCATCTTCAATTGTCTTTTGTCCAATTCGCGTTTAACGCTTTTCCCACCAACCAAAAAAAACTTTGGAAGTCGAAATAAAAGCCAATCATTAGAAGGGTTCGACGTTTAATGCCAAACGCAAACCCATCACGCTATTTCCCAATGGCGCCTGCCTCTGCTTTCTACTATACCCCCTCTTCTACTATCTATTTACCCTTCTAAATTATCTTATTGCTGCCTTATGTTTAATTCGTTAACAACCATTAATATATTCAGCTAATAAAAAAAAAATTCCTTAGTTATTATTATTATTAAAGCATGTAAGGAGAGGCTAACATCATTAAAAATAAAGGTTTGTAATTCGATGGAAGCCGGTCACAAGGACGGTCTATGACTCCACTCGTACCTGCCGGCGCAAACTCAACGTTACAGCCCAAGCTCTGCATGCTTAAGCTTCATCACCGCCTTATTAGAGACGATTAGATGCTCATCAAATGCACGATCTATACCAATTTTCAATATCAATAAATTTTAAAAGTTTTTAATATTAAGAAAAACGGTGTAAAAAAAAATTAATAATTAAATTTCGTTATAACCTCAGTTTTTCTTTCAATTCATTATTATTACTATAATCATCATCAAAATTTAAAGCCCAACAGTCTGTTTACTTTGGAAACCAAAGCTATTAAAATCATATAAAGCTCGAGGAATTTAAGTAAAGATTACGTAAATATTAAGAAGAAAATAATTAAGTGTCCAGCAGCGGTTTTTCTCTTAATATTTAGGAGGCTAAAATCGATGTGAGCGGAGATGGCATCAGCGTTTGAAGCCAAAAAGCAGCAGACACACCGCCAACTAAGCAACCAACAGCAGCAGCAGCAGCCTACACACACAACTTCAGTGTCAAATTCCCACCGACCAACGAGTACGTTGCATTTTTACATTTTATTATGTGTATGTATTTTTTTTTTTACTATTATTATTACATGCATTTCTATTTTTCATCGCACTATAACGTATTTTGATACATAAAAAAAAAACAGCATATCCGAATTGGCTGAGCAGTACTCATCAAAGTGATCTATGTTCGACGATCGAATTAACGAGGTGTTGGGTGGGGCCATACACTCAATTTCATATATTAAATATAATAATAATAAGAAGACGAACCAACAAATGTTTTATATAAAAGAGAGTAAGCATTCATAAAAAAAATATGATGAGAAACTCAGCTCAAACAGAGAAGAAGAAGAAGCAAAAATTTAAAAAGAAACAACAACTACTACAAAAAAAAAAGGAGCTCCAAATTCGATCCGTTGGTTTCGTCGGGTTGACCAAGCGTATAAGGGAGAGAGAGAAGGGAGGAGGAGGGGGGCCAGTCAGCCAAAGCGGGCCTAAGCGTTGCTGGCAGGATCCGAGCCGTGATCGCGATGGAAGCGCCCGATCGACTCGTTACGTCTGTTGCAGCGGAGAGAGATGGAAGTGCAGTGCGTGAGAGGACCAACCACACGTCGATGAAAAGAATCCGCAATGCACCACCTATAATACCACCATTCCACACCCCCCTCTCTCTCTCTTTCTTCTTAACCCCCACCCAATATCCCTAGTCCTATACCGATATACAACATTCCGACGAAAACGACGAAGACGACGTTACGTTTACTGTCGACGTCCTACGTGTGCCGCACAACGTACGGAAGGCCACGGCCGTCTAACCTCGACGCGCCATCTTTTACTTACACCTTTTTCCCCTCTCTCTCTCTTTCTAATCACCCGTCTTCTTCTTCTTCCATCTTTTTTCCTTATTATACCCTTAAAAAAATTTTTTTTAAAGCATATAACCGCGGACAACACGTGAATCCGGCATCAACCGGCTTTTTTTACTCTCCTATCTCTAACCATTAACAACCGGCGTTAGAATTATAAGGTAAGTCGAATGAGTTTTCACAAATTCCAATAATAATAATAGATCAAGTCTTTAAAAGTTTAAAAAAAAAATAGATAATTTAAATAATACAGCATGTTTTTCTTTTAAGAAAAAAAAATTAGGTTGGTGGGGTTTTTGTTAATTAGGTTTGAGAAATAAAAATGTAAATTGATGTGTATGTTGACGTGTTGTTGTGCAAGGACGACACGAGAACAGAAGCAGCAGCAGCCATTAAAATCCGCCATATTGCGTGATTTCTGTCGACTGGCTTTACTGCTGCTGCTGCTCATGCAGTGTGTGGGATATATATAATATTTTTTTTTTCCACCCCGAAAACTCTTTAAAAATTATTTTCTTATTTTTTGTTGGTTGAGAGTTGCATTTACAACGCAGAAAAGTGTGATTCCGCGCCATGTTTTCTCTCTCTCTCTGTTTCGAACCCGGCTAATATTATATTATTTTGATTCCTCGAAATTGATATAATGATCAACAAACGCCATTGGAAAGCTTCCAAAAATCCCATCACCGAAACTAACGACTTTTCTCTATACATTATACTGTAATGATATAATAAGGCTTACCTCGAAAGCAAAAAAAAATAAATAAATACAGGAATATAATAATAATTATGTTGTTGATTAATTAATAGATAGTTCTGAAACCCCGGGATTATATTAAAATTTTATATTACTGTATTATTTTTAGAAAGTTATAACCGCCATTTTTATCCTCTTTTTCTTCTTCATTTAAATCGAGCCAACAACTTTTTCATATTTAAAATGTTATAATTTTTTCTCTTTTTCTTTGTTCGATGTTTATAAAAAAATATTCGGAGCTTTGTAGACTCGCAAGTAGTGTTTGATAAAAATAATAATAAGGTGTGCTAATAATCTCAACCTGTAGCAATTTCGATTCCTCCTCCTCCTCCCTCGCCACATTTTGTTTTATTATTATTATTCTGCGCCGTTTACAGTTGAGAAATGTACGAGGGTAGGCTGATAAGTAATGCCTCCAACTCCATATCTTTTGAACGGATTGGAGCACTGTCTTCAAACAAACACTGGAGTGAAGGTCTGACCCTCCTCTACAACT
>JAQGAZ010001656.1:0-26076 GCA_034692225.1 Polydesmus complanatus
TTCCTATAAAATTTCTAAAAATCCCTATAAAATTTCTAAAAATCCCTATAAAATTTCTAAAAATCCCTATAAAATTTTTTTAAAAAAATAAAGCAAAAAAAATCCCTATACTGTATATCAAAACAATTCCCTACAAATCAAAAAATCCTTATAAATCAAAAAATCCCCATAAATCTCTATAAAATGTCTAAAAATCCCAACAAAAAAATATTCCTTATAAATCTAAGAACATTCATTATAAATAAAAAAAATCCCTTTAAACCAAAAAATTTCCTATAAATAAAAAAATCCCTATAAATAAAAACAAATCCCTATAAATCCAAAAAATCCCTAAAATATCAGTAATATTCCTACTAAAATCGTGCAGTAAGAGTAAAATTTCCTTTTTACAAATTTTAAATTAAAAAAATAAGAACTTTTTTTTTTTAAAAAAAATTTTTGTTACAAATATTTTTTTGTTTTCGTTTTTTAAAGCGAAACAAATTTCAAAAATGTTTTTAACTTTCTTTTAACTACATGTACATGTATTTCGATTCAACTTGGTTGTCCCGATCAATTAAGACCTGGTTGGTATTGAACGCGAGCGTAGAAAAAGGTCGTAATGAAGTGTCCACTGAGGGGTGGGGTTGAGGGAGAGAAGGGAAGGGGAGTAAAAGGCAGCTGGAGACCGCATTTGTCACGCAACAACAACAATTCGTAATTAGTACACATCTAACGACACTCCATCTATTATCATATATTATAATACACATCTTTTTTTTATTTGTTGTTGTCGTCTCGCTCGCCGAATAAACAAATCACGAATTACGTCACACTTTCCTTCAATTACTGTACAACTAAAAGTTGGGTCAATTCGAATTTCAAAGCGAAATAAACAAACAAACTCAATTGTTATTTTTTTTTTTTGTTGTTGTTTTGTGGGATTTTAATTAAATCTTTTTTTTTTTTTAGAATAAAATTATAGTTTTTTAAAAAAAAAAAAAAAAAGTTTAAATGTAACAGTTAAGTTTTTATTTGACTTATTTTAATTGCTTTTCTTATGAACAATGACGTCATTTATTTTTCGAAAAGTGATTGAAAAATTTGTTAACTTTTCCAAAAAAAGTTAATTAACTTTTTTAAATTTTCAGAAAATATAAATCAAAATCTTTTTTTTTTAACAAAAAGTTTGTTATTTTTCCTTAAAAATAATTTTAACTTTTCTAAAAAAAAAAAAATCTAAATTTTCTCTAATAATGTTTTTCTTTTAAAAAGTACGTCACGAATAATTGTGAATGAGGGAATAACCATTAGATAAGAAAAAAAATCGCTCAAGTTCTATAACGAAAAGTGACCAAACTTCTTGCTACATTCAGAAAAAGAAAAATTTGTTGTACAAAAAATTAGTTGAAAATTTGTTTAAAAAATGAAATTTTCTTAAACATATAAAAAAAATGTTTTTGGAATTTTAGAATTATTGTAGAAAAATTAAAAAAAAAAAAAAAGTAGATGAAATGAGCAAAACGTGATTTTGTTTATTATCTTTTCGGAATGAAATGGACGGGCGCAATGAGAAAAGCGAAAGCAACGCCCGCCAAAAAATATTACAACAAAAACTACTGTTATTTACATTTTTTCAAAAAAAAAAAAAAAAAAAATCTATTTTAAAGACAGATAAAAAAAATTACTTTCTGCGGGAAAAAATGCTGTTCTTTGTAAATAAATTTAACGAAAGGAAAATGCGAATTACACTGTAGAAAGTTTTTCTAAATCTTTTCGAATTTTTTTTGTTTATAAATAAATATTATTTTCAAATTTTTGCAAATCAAAAAATTTATAATTTTATGGCAAAAAAAATAAATCAAAATTTTTTCTCGTTTTCAACTGAAATTTATTTTTTTTGGAATAACTACATTTCTTTCTAGATTATCATTAATATTTTTATAAACAAAAAAAAAAAAAAAATAGAAAATTTGAAACAAAATTCGAAACCACGCAACTCAAAAATTGCAAAAAAAAAAAAATTTAAATTATTATGAAAAACCTGATTGTTATAATAATAATAATAATAAATCACTAAAATTTTTAAAAAATCTATAAAAAAATTGATAAAATGAAGAAAATTAAAACTAAAAAAACTTTTAAATTACAACAAATAAAGAAAAAATCCAAAAATCGTTTCCCAAATAATTCTAAAAATCGCAAATTAAACTCAAAAAGAAAAAAAAAATCGATTAATAAACTAAAGCAACAATTAACATTCTCAAACAAATCAAATCAAAAAATCGATTATTAAACTCAAAAAATCAAATTTTTGATTTCTAAAAACCAATTACTAAAATGTTTAATTCGATTACTATAATTTTTGTAATTATTTAAAAAAAAAAAATACGCGTGTTTTTCACAACATTTTCACTCTCATCTTAAAACTGAAGCGCTGCCCAAAAACGTCATAAACGTTTTCAATGAAAGTAAAAACATTAAGCGTATTTTTCACTCGAATGAAATAATTATTAGAATCTCGCTCATCCATAAAAAGTTAACACAATTAATTTACGCGAGTTTTTCGCATCATTTTCACTCCGATTTCATATCAAAGCGCAATGCAAAAACCAATAATGAGTGTGGTGTGTGAGTTAGGCGAGGTAGGGCGGGTGCTTTCAACTGCTAATACATAATTAATATTCTATTCAATTTTTATATCAGACAAAAAAAAAAAAAAAACATGAAATTTGACACTCGTTAAAAAGGAAAATTATTACCAAATAAATTAAATAAACACAAAAAAACACGCAACATGAACTCATTTTGTTCGTTCGCATCAAAAATAAATGTTAACACATGTTTTGTTAACAAAAAAAAAAGTTTATTTTGTTTAAATCAAAGTTTGAATTGGAAAAAAGTGAATTTGCATATCTTGATCTCTCCGGGTGCAAAACTTATGTCTCACCCGGAAATATGATATACATATTATTCTATAAAAGTCTCTCTATAACGAAAAAAAATTATAATAATAAAAAAAAAAAAAAGAAAATTTGTTGACCGCAAAAAGTTAATTTGAACGTCGTAAATTTCATTCATAAAGCCTTAACCATTGTTTTTCTTCTATGTTTATTATTGTTTCAAAAAATTTTACTCCGTATTTGTTTTAATTACAATTTTTTTTGTTAATTGTGATCCAGATAAATTAGCGAGTTAATTGTGTTGAGCTTTAAACAAAAACAATCGACGTATTATCTTTCTCAGCTAATTAATTATTATCAGCCTACATTTTTTAATTAATTAATTAATTATTAATTTTTTAATAAGCGAAAAATTATTTAATTAAATTTTATAGAAAACAATGCTTACAAAATTTAATTTTTATTAAGACCCGTCTAAGGCGGAATCGTACAATAGAAGAATATTTTGTCCGTTTTTACAGGTTTCCGATCGGTGCTCAAAATGTCCGTCCGTTTCCTTCTTAAACGAGTTTTCCGATTTAAAGCTATTTTAACGTTGCATTCTCAACTTTTTGTGTCCGTTCTTACGGGTTTTCCGCACTAATTTAAGAATCCGCTTTAAACGAGTTTTCCCGCTTTAAAGCTATTTTACAATGATTCGTTCTCAAGGTTGTATCTATTCTTATCATTTTAATAAACTCCGCTTTAAACAGGTTTCTACGGTATTATAGAAATTAATTAAATTGGAATATGAACCTCAATAAAATGAAATAAATTTACAACGATTCATTTTATAAAATAATTCATTTGTTAAATTATTAATTACAAAATTTAACGCAATTAAGATTTAAAAAAAAAAAACCACATTAAAGATTGTGTATTATTTTTAGTTAAATTGAATATTAACGTTTTTATTGATTTGATAAAAATATGTACTGTATATATAATAATGTACAAGCTAGTAATTACTATTATTATTTTGAACACGTTTAATTATTATAAAATTATTGATGACCTAAAAAATATCTATCTATTTTGCCAATTATTGATAAGAACTAAACTAATTGACTTATAATAATTGTGCATATAAAAAAAAAATTAATAAATCAAAAATCAATCAATCAATAAAAAAAAAAAAAAAACGAGACAATTTTTTAATATAAAAATTAACACTAAATAAACTCAATAAAAACTCTCATGAACGCTTAACAAAAAAAATAATACTCCAATAATAAATTCGATAAAGTATGTTAAACACGTTCAAAAGTAATTAACACCTACCGGTAACTTATAAAATTTAATACCATAACAATAAAAAAAAAAAAACTTGCAAAATTTTTTTTGAAACAATCGATAATTTACGAGCAAACAATCACCAAACTTTTTTTTTTTTTTTTTATAAAATAATACCTTATTGGATTAACTTAAACCCTCGTGTACTCTCGGATTAAACTCAGTTAAAAACATTCATTAAACTCGGATCAAAAACCAATCAAACTTACTTAAACAAATATATCAAAACTCATATTAAAATCGGATTAAACTCAAGCTAAAATGTCTTATAAAACTCGATGAAATGCGAATAAAACTGGGGGTCAATTTAAAACTCGGTTAATTGCATAATTAAAAAAAAAATCAGGTTAAAAACAATAAAACTCGGCTAAAATCAAACTTAATCTCAGCTTAAAACACACAGCAAACTGGTTTAAATAAAACTTAAAACTGCGGCTGGGTTTAAGGCCCAATAATTGTGTTTCAAGCAATGATAAATAAAATAAAATTAATAAACTCGAAATAACTATCTAATTAAAAAAATTAATTAAAAATAAGTTACAAATAATTATCAGCTTTCATTTTCTTCCGCTTTTTCACTTTTTTTTTTTTATTTATTTAAAAATTGCATCGAAAACAAAAAAATGTAAAGCGTTTTTTCTCACTACACTGTATCATAATTTTACGATTTGAGATTTTTTTTTTATTTGTTGTATGAGTGGTAGAAGGGGAAGACGTAATAATGATGATAATTGTTGGGTCAATGAAAGTGGTCGATGAGAGCAGAAGGAGGGGTTGAGGTAGAAAGGGGGGGGGGGGGAAGGGGGTTGGGAAAATAGTTCACGAGGATCGACCACTCTCTCTCTCCATCACTCTCTCTCTCTCTCACTCTTTCCCATAGGAAAAAAGAAGCAGACGAAAAGAGAAAAAGTTTTTTTTTTGAGCGAAGGAATTTAGGTTGATTAAAAAAAAGAAAAAGAGAATTTGTAGCAAATGACAATAATCATTCGGACTGTGAACTTCTTATGTGGTCAAACACACGTGACCAATTCCGCTCGACCACAACTGACCACTTCATACCAACTCACGCATGCGCCGTTCTCTTCCCCTCTAAAAACGTATTAAAAATAATAATTATACCCCCGTTGGAAAAATTAATAATAGGTAATCATTTCGATAGAACGAAATATCTTCATTTTTCTATCATTTCCTTATCAAATATCGACAACTTCCGTTTTTTTTTTAATAAAAAAAAAAAAATACTTTCTCCAAAAATAATTATTTAAACGAAATAAAAAAATTCTTTTAAAACGAAATAAAAAAATTCTTTTAAAACGAAAAAAACAAAAAACAATTTCGTTATATCGAAATTAATTTTCGTTGAAATTAAAATACGGTATAACCTCATTAATTCGAGTTTTGAAGATACAAAAACCTCCGTAATTCGAATTTTGAACATACGAAAACCTCTGTAATTTGAATTTTGAACATTCAAAAACCTCTGTAATTCGAGTTTTGCCCATATAAAAACCTGCACTAAATCGAATTTATGAAGCTCATTAAATACAGAGAAGAAATATTACGTCATTTCCTCTTGCTGAGCGAAAACAAACGCAAGATCTAAACAGTGTGATACGCTTAATTTCGTTATAACGAAGTTAACTTTTGCACACACAAAAAAAAAAAAAAATTTGTTATAACGAAAAAGCGCGTTATAAAACAGAAAATTAAAATTGTGTATGCGCATGCGCGATGCAATAAAAATAAAAAGAATATAGAAAAAGAGATTATAATAATAATAATAATTTTTAATAAATAACACGATTTGAGTGAACGTGACAAGTGACATCACGATGGAGGAAATGACACACGATGACGTCGCACATATTTACGCTACTCGAAAATTATTATTACACCAATATTGTAAAACTATATCAAAAAATTAAATCACAACCACTTTTTTTTTTTTTTTTTTTTGAATATACCGGTAGCGAAAATTTTTAACCGAAAAATAAAAATTTAATAATTTCTTTTGTATTTTGAAAAAAGATTTAAATTTCGACCTATTTTTTTTTTTACTTTACTTAACTTTTGCTTCATTTTTTTTTTTCTTCCAAAAAAAAAACAAAAACAAAAAAAAATTGGAATTATTGTTTTCGTTTTTCACTTGTTTCGTCACTTTTCAAACACAAAAAAAGAAAAACAAACAATTAAGTTGCGATCTAATCCATTTTTAATTGATTTTTTTTTTTTGAATAATAACAATGCATGTACATAATAATTATATTTGTTATTTCAACATAAGTTGCTAAAAATAATTATTAAATAATATGTCTGTGTGACGTCATGAGATAGACAATAGAGAGATTGCGTAATTTTCGTAAACCCCATCTCAACTGAGTTTTTACCTGAACTTAATATGTTGCTCACGGAATTTAATCTCAATATAAACCAAGCTTAATTAGCTTTAATTAGGTATAAAAATTATGTTTTTAATTTATTTTAAGCTGTGTTCTCAAATAAACAATATCAGAATTATTTTCTCCACAAATTCAAATCATTTTCATCACCAAAAAATTTTTTCAAAAACTTAATCATTTAAAAAAAAAAAAAAGCTCCCTACCACTCCCATCCCCTCTCCACCCCTAACCCCCCATCAATAAGGTAGCGGTTGGGGGTGAAATGATAAGCAGGGTGTGGATGAGGTTGTTGCGTTGTGATCTCCATTTCACATCTCTTTTTAACGCTTTCACAGCCAAAACGATAATAATAATAATTGTTATCGATCACTCTTCAAATCAAAAAGAGTGGCACATGTAGAAGGAGTGATAGAGGGAGTGATTGATAATACAGTAGAATAAGGGAGAGAGAGAGAGAGTGGGGAAAATTATGTTTTTCTCTATTCAATGTTCACAGAGGCTGAAAATAAAACAACTCAAATCTCGATACAACGAAAAGTCCTCCCCCCTCTCATAGTAACCAAATTATCGGTATAACGAAATGAAAAAAAGTACTCCCAAATGCAATTAATTATATATATTTTTTTTGATACAACGAAATTAATATACACTGTATTTCAAATATATTCTACAGAAATTTTAACCGCAAAAAAATCCTCGATATAACGAACTCAAATAAAACAACAAAAAAATCGGTATAACGAAATGACTGAAAGTACTCAAAAATATAAACAAAATTTTTAATAATATTTTTTGGGATACAACGAAATTAATATATTTTTAATTATATTCTAAAGAAATTTTTAACGTAAAAAAAAATCCTCGATATAACAAACTCAAATAAAACAACAAAAAAAATTTATAAAATTTCTGTTGTTTGTTTTTGTTTTTTTAATACGATGAAATTTTTTTTTTTGGTACATTTCGCTATATCGATATTTTATCGAGTATTTATCGCGTTATACAAATATATAATGCAAAAAAAAAATAAAGTGTTTTACTTCCTATTTTTATTTTCTTTTTCAATTGAAAATAAAAGAAAAAACCAAAAAAAAAAAAAAAATAAAATAAAAGAAAAAGATGTGAAATTTGCTTAGTTGTGTTTTCTCTCACTTTGTTTGTGCTGTCTTTACCCCTACCCCACCCACCACACCACACAGTACATTACAAAGAAAAGAGCAGACGATAATATAGAAAGAGAGAGAGGGAATATTGGTTAGTGGGTTATGAAACGCCCAAAATGTTTTGATACCGTTGTTCACTTTTTATTAAAACGTTGTAATGAATTCCATTCGAGTGTTTTCTCCTCCGCGCATTAATAACACTCATAAATACCTCTCTCATAATATTATCCTAATTAAACTCCCCCCTCATTAAAAAAAAAAATTTATTTAAGAAAGAGTACGCATGCGCTAACATTTTTCAACAATTTTATTAGCTTCAATTTTTTTTAATTGATGAAATTAAAACCTTATTACAAAAAAATTATTATAATAACTCTAACGTCAGTATAACGAAATACGTTTCTCTCTCTTGTGAATGGAATTCCCATGTAAATTAAGATTCAGTATAACGAAACGATCGGTATAACGAAATGATCAAATTTAATAAAACAGTCGGTTTAACGAAATGCATCGACACGTTTCATTCGTATGGGAATTTCCATTTAAATTAAACTTCAGTATAACGAAATGCTTGATCTATCAAAACGACCTGTATAAGGAAATAATAAAATTTAACGAAATGATCGATATAACGAAATGATCGATATAACGAAATGCTTCAATTATAATGGTATCAAGTCATAATTATAGGAATTCAGATTTAGTACCCGGTATAACAAAATGATCAAATTAAACGAAATTGATACGTTTTAAATGTAGGCCTATGGGAATTTCCACGTAAATTAAAATCCAGTATAACGAAGTGATCACTATAACGAAATGATCAGCATAACAAAATGTCCCGACTTGTATAGGAATTTCCATGTGAATTAAGATTCAGTTTAACGAAACGATCAATATAACGAAATGCTTTTAGGCTACGTGTATCCTCCCGTTGTACAGGAATTTTCCAAGTACAGAATAACATTAGAAACGTATAACGAAATGATCAGTATAACGAAACACTTTTTTTTTTTGATCTTAATAAACAAAACTACATGTAATGTTTATTTAGTTATTTAACTAGATCAAATTTTCTTCGAACGAGATTAAATTTTTTTGAACAAAGAACAATGTCCAAATAAAAAAAATAATAATATGCGCATGCGCCATAAAATAAATCTGGTTTAAAAAAGAAAAAAATTAACCAGAAGCAGAAAGCCGAAGTGTAAAAACCAAAACAAAAAATAATTAAAATAATATAAAATAAATCTTGAATTACGCATGCGCGCTTCTACAGTCTTATTAAGTCACATAAATTTCTAATAAAATATTACGGTAATAGCAAAAAAAATTTTTTTTTTTAAATAAATAAAAATATGAATAATAAAATAATGTTATCAAATAAATAAATGAATTTAATTTAATTTTTTTTTTATTTTATATATTGTTGTTACAGTAGTTTGCTACTGCGGCTCCACCTATCTCGGGGGGGATGAGGAGGGCGTGGGGAGGAGGGGATTTATTATAACTAATAAGAAAGAGGTTGATGACGTCAGGAGACGTTGTTTTTTTTTGTCGATGGGTTGTTGGGTATAAATAGCGGCGAGTGGCAATGCAAACGTATCATTAGCCCATCTTCTCCATTCAACTCAAAAACAACTTTCAATCAAATTTAACAATACCAACCAAAATGATGAAGGTACTGTAGTAACATTTCATTATTATTATTATTATTATTGCTTATTGAAATTTACTATCAAAAATTTAATTTAAAAAATAATTTTATTTTTGTGTTAAGTTTTTAAAATGTTACAGAACTTTAGAATTTATTTGTTTATAATTTTTTTTTACAAATTTCTATTAATTTATGGAAAACTTTCATGAAAATTATTTTTATAAAAAAGTTCGTTATACTGATTAGTATTTTTTTTCTTACTTTATTTTCCTAATATTGAAACTTTTATTTTATTATTATTTATTGTTTTTTTTTTTGGAATAGATTGTTGTTGCCCTCTGTTTGTTCGTTTGTGTGGCCGTGTCTTATCCCATGCCAGGAAAATATGGAGGTGGTGGTGGGGCACCCGTGTACAACGGAGGTGGGGGAGGAGGAGGATACGGTGGGGGATACAATGACGTAAGTTAAAACCAATACTGTAATAGTAATGAAATGAGTTTCTTAAATCCCCTTTAACACAATATGTTTAACCCCTTCTCATTTGGTGCTAAAATTTTACTTATAAAAGTGATCCGAGTCTAAAATTTACTTATAAAAGTAATCCGAATCTAAATTTTACTCATAAAAATGATCCGAGTCTGATTTTACTTATAAAAATGATCCGAGTCTAAATTTTACTTATAAAAGTGATCCGAGACTGATTTTACTTATAAAAGTGACCCGAGAACGATTTTACTTATGAAAGTGATCCGAATCTGAATTTTACTTATAAAAGTGATTCGAGTCTGAATTTTACTTAAAAAAGTGATCCTAGTCTAAACTATACTTACAAAAGTGACCCGAGACCGATTTCACTTATAAAAGTGATTCGAGTCTGATTTTACTTATAAAAGTGATTCGAGTCTGAATTTTACTTATAAAAGTGATCCAAGTCTAAATTTTACTTACAAAAGTGATCCGAATCTGAATTTTACTTTTAAAAGTGATCCGAGACCGATTTCACTTATAAAAGTGATCCAAATCTGAATTTTACTTTTAAAAGTGATCCGAGACCGATTTTACTTATAAAAGTGATCCGAGTCTAAATTTTACTTATAAAACTGATCCGAGACCGATCTCACTTGTAACAGTGATCCGAGTCTGATTTTCACTCATAAAAGTGATCCGAGTTTGAATTTTACTCATAAAATTGATCCGCTTCACAATTTTACTTTTAATAATACTGTAATAATAAAATTATCCTTAAACTTTAAAATGAACCAAAACGGACTTATCAGCTTATTGCAATCAGTCCTTTCAATTCCATTCCATTCCAAATTCTATAATAATAATAATAATTCTCCTCTTAAAATTGTTTTTGTTTCGAATGCGAATAGTATTACGAGCCGAGGGACTACCGCTTCAACTACTACGTGAACGACGACTACACGTACAACCACCAGACGAGAAACGAGAACAAGTACGGCAACACGGTGACCGGTCAGTACACGCTGGTGGAGCCCACTGGTCAGCTGCGAGTGGTCGACTACATCGCCGACGACTACGGCTTCCGGGCCAACGTACAGCACAAACCCAACTACCAAAACAAAGCCTACTAACTCTCCATCCATCCGTCCACACTCATAAGAACAACAAGAGGGAGAGGAGGAAATAAAGAGAAGAAAAACTGACCACTCATCTACTTCCGGTTTTGAAACCAAGATCAACGAAACTGGATTATCTCGAAAAAAAACCTTTCAAAAAAGTGCGCATGCGCAAATGAAAAAAAAAATTTAAATGATTTTTTTAGTGAGTTTTTCTTTTCTTTTTTTTTTTTTTTCTTCTTAAAAATAATAAAAAAATCTTTTAATTTAATTGTTATTTATTTCTTTTCTCTTAATGACGTCATCTCTGTGTGGATGACGTCACTTAGGAAGGAGAGAGCAAAAATCCTGTCGCAATGTTATTATTATAAATTATTATTATTATAGTTTTTTTCCAGAATTTTTGTATTATTTTTCGTGGTTTGTTTTGTGTTTTTTTTTTTTGTATGTCAAATCTCTGTTGATGAATAAAAATGTTGTTATTGTTTCCTGTTAAATGTATCTCGAAATTTCCGTTTTACTTTAATTAATATAATTAAATAAATTGCTGTTCGTTGACTTTGAATTAATTTCTTTAAAAAAAAAAAAGTCATTTAGGCTACTCCTCCGTTTAATGAAAATAATACTTAATAAAAATTAAAATAATTTTCAAATTTGTAAACAATTAATTCTGGTAATTAAATAAAGAATTAAATTAATTTGTTGTTTAATAAACGTTTCCCCGGAAGTAATAAATTTGATGTTAATAGAATGTTGAGTGAGTGGTTTATCTAGAACTTTTACGGAAACATCTTTATTTTTAAATATATATAAACGTCTTAGTTCCGGCTGGAAAGTTCTAATCTTATTCAAATTTAAGAATAACGAAACTTTTATCTAAACCAATAATAATTATTTAAACGATTAAACCAGAATTTTTGCATCACAAATTTTTTGTGTTTAGATGTTTTTGGGGTAAACGCATTTTTTTTTTTAATGTACAAGTTTAAATCTTGTTGTTCAAAAAAAAAAAAAAAGAGTAGAAAACGTAAAGAAAAAAAAGGAAACTTGGTTTTAATTTTTAGAACAACAAAAATTCTACAAATTTTGAGAAAAAGAAAAGTGAAGAGTAATTTATCCCTCTGATTTAAATTCTAGCATTCGCAATTTTGAACTAAAAAAAAAAGTTCTAAAAATTTAAAAGTTCAAGATGAGAAAAATGATTGTGAAAAATTCTAAAACATTTAAAATTGGAATAAACAAAGTGTAAAGTTCGTATTGACAAAAGTTGGCTACTTTTAAGAATGGAATTCTATAATAAAGATGAAAATTCTAAATGAATTAAATTTTCAAAATGATTAAAATAAGAAAACATTAATTCAAAGTTCTAAAAATGTAAAGTTTAAAACTAACCTCATTTAAATTATTTTCTAAAAAAAAAAAAAAAAACCCCTTCCAAAAGAGTTGAAAAAAAAAAAACAATTAAAATTGTAAATTCTATTATAATTTTAAGGGCAAAATTATTATAAAATAAGAGTAAAGTTCTTTTAAAAAAAATCAAAAATCAAAATTCGAAAAAAAAAAAAAAAAAAACACTAAAAAGTTGTAAACAGAACAGGAATAAAATTTTCGTTAAACGCCGAAATTCTACGAGTGAAAATCTGTAAGTTAAAATCCAAAGTAAAGTTCCAAACGAACAAAAAACTATGGAAAATTTGATTTCCATATTAATAAAATCAAATCCCGAATATACGAGACATTAAAAATTCGTTTAACTGAAGCAAAACTAGTGGCAACCGTTTCAGCATATTTTCTCTGTTTTTATATACCGGTAATTAATTTTTTTAAATTTATAAAAGTTTTGGGTACCGTAGTTTTATTATTATTCATCTCCAAACCCAAATAAAAATCGCTAAACGAAAAATGTTTTTTTTTTTTTTTTTCAGGTACCGTAACCTACAAAATTTTTTTTTTTTTTTTGAAATTTATAAAATCGAAAATTCGGAAATAAAATTTGGTTACAAAATTTGAAAACTTTTTCTCTTAAGAATCGAAAATGTGATTTTTTTTTTTCTAGCGCGGTTTTCTTCTTCTTCTCACTTATTGTGTTATTTTTCTTAATATGTATTTAGAGAGTCGGAATAAGTATTGTTGCCGCAGCAGACGAAAAATATTTACACACCAAAGAAATTCGCTTCTTTTTATCCAAATAAAAAGAAAATTTGTGGGCTGGGGAAAATAATTCATATCATGTTAATGCGAGATTCAAATGTGACCTATAAAGTGGAGTATATAAACGGCAAACGACATCGATCAACGTCGTACATCATCATCATCGTCGTCTTGAGAAAAACATCGACAAACGTTCAAAAACAAAAATAAAAAATATTAAAAAAAAATGTCGGCTTTTACGGTTAGTTTTTTTCTTTCTATTTGTACTTTAATTAATAGAATTTAATTGTTTTCTTATGCTTGAAAGGTGGTGAGTGCGTTGTGTGTAGTGTTACAAGTGTTAGGGGCCCACTCGGCCGTATACTTCCCAGCCCCACCTCCCTTGGCCCTACCCATTCAGACCGGATACCAACAGCAGCAGCAACCGTACGAGGCAGAATACCAGGTAAATATAAACACACCAGTATATCAAAAGTACATTAACGGTAGTCAGTTAAGAAAGCTAATTAGTACAGTACATAAAGGTAGTTTAATGGAAAAAACGAATGAAAATGTTCCAAAAAAAAAAAAAAAATGTTGATAAAAAATAAGTTTAGAGATATATTCATTACAAGAAAATAATCAAAAATATTTGTAACAAAAACAAAAAAATTTTGAGAAAAAAAAAAAAAAAAAAATTTGGGGAAAATAAGAAAAAAAAAAGTTTGGGGAAAAAATAATACCGGTAATAATAAAAATTGAGAAAAACTATTATAAGTACAGAAAATAATTTTGCCAAAAAAAAAAAAAAAACGAAAAAATTTGGAATAAAAATAATTAAAAAAAAAAAACAAAAAAATTGAGGAAAACTGTTTTTCAGTAGAAAAATAAATTGAGAAAAAAATTTATTAAAAATAAAGAAAATAATATTTTTTTAAAAAAAGAAAATTTTGGAAATAAAAAACAAACATTTTGAAAATTAAAAAAAAGTTTAAAAAAAAAAAAAAAAAAAGCAGGAAAAAATTTTTATAGACTACACAGAAGTAAATATTTTAGAAAAAAAAATTAGAAAATATTTGGGAAAAAAAAATCTTTTTTTAGAAAATTGATTTAAAAAAAAACTAAGAATCGAATAATTTTAAACCATGTAAAACCTAAATGAGAGAGAGATGTGGGAGATTTCACTGGAACACGTATCCAGGTTCCAACGGTAATTAGAATAATTATCGGTAGGGGAAATTATAATATAGAACCTACGATAGCATTTAGAACGTTTCCAAGATTTGCTTACAGAAGAGACTGAATTTTTTTTTTTTTTAGGATCGAGATTACAAATTCGCTTACGCCGTGAACGACGAGGCTTCGTACAACCAGCACAGTCGAGAGGAGAGCAAGTACGGGAACACGGTGAGCGGTCAGTACACCGTCCTGGAGCCCAACGGTCAGTTGCGAGTGGTTAAGTACGTGGCCGATGAGAACGGATTCAGAGCCCAAATACAAAAACAAGTCAACGACTACCCAGCCCCCGCCGCACAACCCAAACCTCAATACCCCGCAACTTACAAACATTCATAATCCATACCGTAATATCTTAAATAAATATATTATTTATTATTTTAATTTATGAGTGAAATGTTTTTCTTTTTTTAATTTGTTTGCTGTTTCGTGTTTGAAAATCGATTATCTAAAATGAATAATCCTATTTTTTAAAATTATTATTTTGTATAAACTAGCATGTTAACTTAATTAAAACTGTTTGATCCAGATAAAAATGTGGTAAATGAAAACCAAAAATAAGAAAAGAATCCGTTCAAAAAAAAAAAATAAATAAATAAATAACTAAAAAATTGTATTACCGGGACTGGTAAATAAAATCTGAAATTTTATAAGAGTGAAATAAAAACTGATTATTGTGTGATCTCCATGCAGCTAATTTGTGTAAATCTTGAGCGTATACCGACTCCTGCCAATATAAAATATTATTAAGTTTGATCTTTAGCTTTTCTCTTTCAGCTTCGACGCGAATTTCTAAACTAGAAAACAAACGCGTATCATCTCGGCGCAGTAATGTTAACTTTAAATCGAGTTAAGTTCGTTTCGTCCGCTTCTTTTCCATGCAAAAAATAATAAATTACTGCTCACTCACCAAATTCAAGTCCTCCAGTTCCGAATACCGTTTCCGAACACTAATTAAGACGATAATTTTCTGTTAAAAGTAAATATCTTAGTCATTAGCTGCCTTTGAAACTACTGCACTTGTTTAATCTACAAATACAATACCTAATAATTATTTGAAAAATTTTCGGTTCAGTATTTCAAATTCCGATTGGTTTTAACTAGATAATCGAGTGGAGCTATAACAAACATAAAAATTAATAAAGATTCGTACTGATCTCCAAGTACTTTTCCGACACATCGGAAAATGTGCCACAAAAGTTTATTAAAATGCATTAATTTAAAATGTAGGCATACCTGTCGTTTCTTTGAATTTTTGAAGCCCCCAAACGGCAGAGTCGTACGTCGGCTTATTTACGAACAAATAAACAATTCGTCGTTGCATTAAGTTCTCACTTGCATTATCGTCTTAAAAGCGTTTTTTTTTTTTCGTTAATTCAAGTTTCTTTATGCCACGCTAAGAAGAATTCTGATCAAAGTTTACGAACTCGATTCTTCAAGCCATACACAATCCTGCTTCTGGACGACACTTAATACAGCTAAATACAATCAACAGTTAAACATTAGCCTTGAAAGTAATAATATACAATATAATTAACATAGAACGTAAACCTACCGTTCGTTTCTTTTAAATATAGATACTGCATATCATTTGAAGTCTCCAAACAGCAGAAGCAAAGTCGACGACGCGCTACGAACAATCCTGATCACACTTTCTTCTTAAGTCATTTACAATATCGCTTCTGGACGTCCCTCAACACAGCTAAATCCTACATTAACAGTTAAATAATACAATTATTATTTAGATTTAATGGTAATAATATTATTTATCTAAAAATAGTAAAAAATATCAAAATATTATTATGAGGAGGTACAAAGCAAACCAAACTTTATCCAAAAAATTACTCTCGAAAAACGGGTCTAGTCCAACGCGAATCACGTGGTACATGATTGTACTAGGCGAATGTAAATCGCTTACGGTAAATTATGTTACTTTGTATCTTTTCAACACTTAATTCTACGCAAGTATATTGTGCTAAATTACATTATCTCATTGTCACTAAATCACGGGTCATTATTATACATGATTCCAGCTAGCCAATATTAATTAAACGAAATTCACAAAACCTTCGCCTCATCGCTGAGCTTCACCGTATTAATTTCACATTGGAAGTGCATACCTTTCGCTTTCTTAGTAACTACTGTAAAATGCCTGGGAGTCTAAGTCAAAATACTTCGATATACACAAGCTAAATCCATTCCAAATTACATGTAGGCCTACACTGTATATCAACAGACATCTAAATCTTAATAGGGAAAACATAATTATTTTAGTGATTCTAAATTTTGAAAATACAGTATTCAATTAACCTACCAGCACTTCTGATCATTTTCCTGACTTCTTCTGTATATTCGGTAATTCAGGTTCATCTATAACATAGTTAAAAAAAATTTAATATAGTTAGTCAATAAAAGGCAAACATATTCGAAATACAGCAGTTAATTATTTTCAAAGGACAGATGGAAAAAAAAAACCAAACACATGTCATTCATCTTTCTTTAGCAATGAAATTCTGCATTAGTTATTACATTATAATATAATCCTCAAAAAGATTGAAAGAATTATATCATTTTTATGGAAGTAAATTCAGAGATTTACCTTTCGTTTCTTTAAGCAATGCTTGGCCTTGAAAATTCGGTGTAGGCTACATAATATATTTCATTTCACACTTCGTTGATCGAATGCCTCCAAAGATAAATCTTAAATTAATTTTTACGATATTTGACCGTCTATAAAAAATACACCACGTTATTTTTATGAAATTTCATAACTGTTAACAATAATCTATACCTTTCGTTAGCGTAATCAAAAGATGCCCCTTCACCATTCCACATTTCGATACGTACAGTTTTGGTTCGATGAAACGCTACCAAAAAGTTAAACTAAATTTAATTTCGACATGGTTCTTAATCCTCAGAAAACTACGAAGTGCACATTGAGGCTAAATTAAAGCGTTTACCATTCGCTTCTTGCATGTTCTGTAGGCTTATAATTCCACATGTTATTCGGGGACATTACGCTGATTTGAACAGCCTGATCGAGCGTAACTCCGGACTATGAAAAATCTTAATCCTATTAAAACTTATATACAGTATATTAATTGGTATATTACAATACAAATTATTATAATATCATCTCTATTAACCTTGACTTTATCGTTTATTTCCACTATTACTTGATGAAAATCGCGCACATTTCAATGCATCACTCTGTTAAATCGATTCGTATTTTGCTGGACGCCATTCAAATATACATTGTACATTCAAATACAGTATAATTATACTTCATTTATCTGTAAAAACTATGCATTAATTATAACATTATAATTTTAACCCTCACTAGAAATGTTTTAAACACGGTCACCGGCCGGTAGGTTTATACCTTTCGTTTCTTTAATACATCGCGATGACCTTGATCGATATTGCCAATACATGTACATGTACTGTATTTCATTTCACACTGCGTTGATCGAATATTCCACCAAAAACGAATCTTACATTAATTTTTACGCTTTGAAATCCTCCCTGAAAGAAACACGAGAAAATAATAATTATTCTCTTTACTTTCACAAACACCTACTGTTAATAAGGATGCATACCTTTTCTTTGACTTTCGTTAATCAAATAATGGCTTTCGATTACCCTACTAATATATTAAATTTTTACCAAACGCTATTTGACGGATGAAACTCAACCTGAATAGTTAAAATTAATTTTAACATAATATACAGTAATTAGTTACATTAAATCGTTTACCGTTCGTTTCTTTAAATTATTAAACAGCGGCCTCCGCAACTATTTGACATTCCATGAAATTCCACAGTGCGTTGAACTACGATCTAACGTAAAGCCTACTATTCAAACCTCTTCCTATTAAAACTTATTTTAGTTGGCAAACTATATAATTATCAATAGAATGTCAGTTATTACATGTTATCGCCATTAGCATTCACTTAATCTCTCGTTTTCGCCTTCTGTCGATGAGGCTCAGCACTTCCAACGCACTCGACCAGTCAAGTAAATTCGCATTTTGTTGGACGTCCTGAAAACATACCGAAATACTTAAATTAAACTTAATTTTCACATAATTTAATAATCACAAAACTACGAAATGTCTTATATTTATTGCATTATACCATTACTATTATCCCTTTCGCTTCGTTTTAGATCAGGAGATGTGGTGTTAGGAAAATGAAAACATCGTTTATTTTAGGTCAATCCACTCGCTCCCTCCTCTCGTCAGAACTCTATAAACACAAACTTATATTTTATTATACATTACGATACATTTATTACATAATCTGTAAGTCATATTATAACTATTTATTATTAGTTTATACCATTTATTTCCTTAATAAAGCAATTTGACTCTTCAATCATGGAGCTTCGATCTCCAAGAATGGGGTTCCTGACGCCAACGTTGGCAGGGGCTAAACATTACGAAATTTGAGTATTTGACATCCATTATAAACTAAAGAAATTGTAATAATAACTAATATTAACATTAATTTACCTTCTATTGATGTTTCTTTGGAAATTTGTTAAAGTTTGAAGCGTTTGGGAGGCTAATCATTTTCAATTTTTCCACCGCGCCCGAGATAGGATCAGCTGTGACGCGAATGACGTCAGCGAGAAGATTTACAGCAAATCTTTCACGCGTGTAAATCTCTCGTGGTAAATCCTACGTTATAAATCAATGGGACGAAATTTGAAATTAATAATACAGTACTGTAGTTGATAATTATTATTACTAGTTTAAAAAAATATATATATATATTAATAATACAATAAAAATAAATTAATTAAGATACAGCAAAAACCGAAAAAATAAAAACTGTTAAAATTCTTCCAACAAACACAATAAACGAAGAATACAAATTAAAAAAAAAAAAGGCTGAAAGTCCCATTTTTCAAAATTTAAGAGATTTTTCTTTAAAAAACTGTATTTACTGTAACCTGCCCAAAAAAATGAAAGTGTCACTTTTGCTTTATTTTGTTGCATAAATTTGCTCTCAAAATGGCAGGTAAAATGACAGTCCAGTTGTCACTTTTACAGTTGTCCAAAACACAGTTATAAATTAAAATTCTTCAAATTTTTCAGAATAATTATTAGATAAACATAAAAAAAGTATTTAATAGTAGAACAGTTGGCTATTCTTAATTAGAAAATGTTCAGCGATTTGAAACCTGTTTTTCATTTTGGTACTTTCATCCTTTTTTGTTATTTCTTTTCTTCTCCACTGTCAATAATCATAGCAATAATAATATTTTGAAAAATGCTTAAAAATAACAATAATATTTTTGTAAAGCGGTTAATCGCTTTCAAAATCTCTGTTATTATTCTTACAAAACGACAGAGGAGGGTCTCTCACCTTTCTCCATTCACTTTCCTATATACAACAATAATGTTATTCTTTTGGACAGTGGAAGAGAGAGAGATATAAAATTAGCCAAGTCCAGAAACATATTAACCATGTAGTAAACAAGAGAACAAGACCACATTCATCACGTGTCAAAACCGCGACGACACCTAAAAAGAAGGCCCTTTCAACCCTGCTGCTGCTGTTGAAAATGCCCCTTTTGTCTCATTAGGGGGGCCCGAAAGAGATAATGTCAGTTTGCAAACATTGGGAGACCTGGCGCATTCAGCTGTCTCCTCCAACCCCCCGAAAGGTGACGAAAGAAGGTGGCCCTTATACTCCAAAACTCAAAAAAAAAGGTGACAAAAGAAAGGTCCCCCCCACCATTCAAAAAAAAAGAAGCCCTTTTCTCAAATTCTTTGTGCATTGGATAAACGAACACGTTTCGCTTCTTCTTTTTCCAGGCGGAAACGTAAATATTTTGAAAGAGTCAGCGCGAAAGATGACACTTCACGTGAGACACAAGACACAGAGGGTCCTAGGGAGAGAGTGACAGAGTGCTTTGACACCCACTGACAGCTGGGTTTTTTTATATATTTATGATGGACACTTTTACAAAATCATTTTTACGGGCTAATTTTCCAGCGCCATCTATATTATTATTCTAGAAAATAAGTTTTTATTACCAGACGAGATAACGGAAGGAGAGGGATTGCGTTACACTATTATAGTAGTCTACATGTATAGTGTTTGGCAAAAATGTTCAACAAGTTTTGAAAAACAAATATCTCCGCACTTTTGTTACAAAAACGGTTTTCAGAACAGTAAAAATATTTCTCTCTCTTTTTTTTTTAAAGAGGAAATTTAATATGGTTAATACAAATTTTGTACACTGTGTTTGGAAAAAAAAGCAGACCCAACTGAATTAGTATTAAATTCATTTTAAAATGACCACTTCCGGTCTTAATATAGACATTATATACACTCACTCACTATCACTTACCCCCTGCATCTCAGTACAACGAAATGTTCACTATGACAAAAATTTCTGTGCACCAATAAAACTACTCGTAATAGAGACCTTGCGCTTAACGTCACGTAAGCGACGTTAAGTACGTTAACATGCAAAGTGACGTTATGGCATAACTTGCGTTTAGCTATAGGATCCTATGTCGGCACCTTTTCGCAAGTTATGCTATGACGTCACATTGCATGTTAACGTACTTAACGCGCTTCAGTATAACGAAGGTTTCACTATAACAAAATCTTCAGTATAACAAAATTCTGAGTACAACAAAAAAAAAATTTTTTTTATAACGAAATTCTCACTAAAACAAAATTTTTCCAAAATGACAAAGTTTTCTCTATAACGAAATCCTCAGTACAACGAAAATTTCTCTATAACGAAATCCTCAGTACAACGAAAATTTCTCTATAACGAAATCCTCAGAACAACGAAAATTTCTCTATAACGAAATCCTCAGTACAACGAAAATTTCTCTATAACGAAACCCTCAGAACAACGAAAATTTCTCTATAACGAAATCCTCAATACAACGAAATTTTCAGTAGCCTACAAACGAGAATTTTTACCAAAAAACCAGTTAACCAAATTCTGAGCAGTATAAGAAACTTTTCACTATAACGAAATCGTCAGTAGGGGAAGATGGGATAAGATGACGAGTTGGGTAAGATGACGAAAATGCTATTTCTTGAAATCTACGATAGATGGAAACACTTTATTTGCAGCATAATGTACATATAGGTCCCCTAATGGGTGGGAGTAAAAGTTACCGGAAAAAAATCGAACGCTTGCCGGTTGAAATAAGCCGTGAAAAACATTTTTTACGAAAAAAAATGGCGATGTTGTTTTTGCAGCTCACAATGTAATCAAGTACCATTCTAAAATAAGTTTTTAAGCTTTCTCACTAAAATATTCCGATTCTATGTATTCATAGCTACAAAAACATAAGAGACCATTTTCTTTAACAAAATTTGTGGTTGCCGATAAATGTTAGGCTTAGTAAAAATGGTATGCTGGGGTAACATGACTAATTTTCAACGGGGAAAGATGACAAATGGTGTTTTGAATAGAATTTTTATTTTTTAATTAAAAAAATTATAAATTCAATTCAACATCATTTTGTGATTGTTTTTATTGGTTTTTTTCAGTTTTAGGCATGAGATGGCCTTTTAAGCATTAAAAAGTTTAAAAATACGAGCATTTTGAGTGTTCGAGAGAGACTAGTCTGAAATGCCAGTCTCAGGGCCTACAAATGCGATTACTGCATCTAAATTCATTTTACATATTGTATATATTAATAACAATTTGTGCTTCCTTTTAGTTTTATAAAAAATCTTGATAATGTTGCTCATTACAATGGTTTAAAAAGCTCGTCATCTTTCCCTCTCCCTTTCGTCATCTTACCCACCTGGTGGGGCAAGTTGACTAAAATTACACTTTTCCATTACACCAGTTGTTTTGTTCCTTTAATCAAGGAAGAAAAAATTGAAACAATTCACAGTTATAGGTAACATATTATAGAAGATTTCTAAACAAATTTGAGTTCTTAAATCCATTCCTAGCCGCCAGGAAAAATCTCGAAACCTTAGTGTCGTCATCTTATCCCATCTTCCCCTACAACGAAACTTTCATCGTCATCAACATTAGAATAATTCTATTTACGCATATAATATGAATTAATCCGCGTAATGCATGTCCTTCTTTTTTTGTGGTTACATAATGTAAAAAAAACAACAGCTGTTTCTTTGTTTTGATTGAAAAACAAACGAGAAAAAATGTAAAAAAAAAAAGTTACGAATTTTCCTAAAAATCAGAGCAAAAATGAAGTGCATGAGGTGTTGGTAGGGGGGAGGAGGGGAGGAAGGGGGCGTGTCTCTGTGAATGACGTTTAAGTTAAAGAATGAGGAACAGTGTTGTTTCATCATCATCATCGTCATCGTCGTCGTTTGCTTTTTCGTTCAACCTAAAAACGTGTTATTTTTCTCGCATTGTTTTATTTCAAACATATACTTAACTCACCTACTATTTTACTCCAAAAAAAAAATACACACACTTTTTCTAGAATAATAATCAAAAAGAAAAATAAAAAAAAAACATGGAAAACAAAAAAAATATAACCTTTAATCATAGTCCCTCGCGCAACGCGCTCAGCACACGATTCAAACTCAACTGGGCCCCTTAGAGATGGACGAAAGGGCCTACTAAGTTCTCGCTTAATTTAGTCAACATTTAACAAAACTCTTTTAAAAAAAAAATGCTCATTAAACGTAAGTGAGTGTTTAGTAAACTTAAAAGAGTGTTTGATAGGCTTTAATAGTGTAATTGAGAAAGCAAAATAAAATAGGATGAAAGTGCCAAAAAGTAAATTTTCTAGAAAATCAAGTTTTTAATGGCTGAAAAGTTTTATGAATACCAACTCAATTAAACCCATATTTTTTTCAAATTTATCATCTTAAAATGGCACAAAAACAATATATTCTTGTAAACTGAGCATTTATAAAATAAAATATTAAAAAAAAAATTAAAAAATTTTAAAATAATTATCATTCGGACACCTGCAAAATGGACGCCTCAATCGCCATTTCTACCGCCATGTTGAGAGCATCTTAAGCAACAAACTGAAGCAGATAGCACTTCCGTTTTTCATGGTTACAATAGTGATGGGTACTTACAACCTTTTTAAAGAAAAAAATCCAAATTTTTGAAAAATGGCACTTTCAGCCTTTTATTTTCATTCACTTCTTAATGCTTAATAATGATTAAAAAGTGTTAATTACGGGTTTAGTTAAGTGTTTATCGGACTTTAGTGAGTGCCCTCCTTACTAAAGCGAGCCCCAAACTTTACCCAACTGATCTCATAACAATAACAAAGAAGAGTCCCTCGCGTAACGCGGTGGCCGCATTAAGAGTAAACAGTAATTTGTTTGTGTATTTCGAGCCGCGTAAAACGAGGGCGAGAGAGATAGAACGAGGGAGAGAGAATCGTTTAAATCAATTTCCAGCCTTTTTTTTTTTTTTTTTATTTATTTATTTATTTTTTTGAGGTTTTTTGCGGGAAAAGAAAACAAGGGAATTCTCACGCCGAAACAAAGTGGAATGTCATTGGTTTTAATTGAGCAAGATGGCGGCCGGCTGACACTTTGACACCTAATCACCCGGCACAGCCAAACGCTAATCACTAGCTGCGGCTACCTACCTACTAGCTGCAACACTAAACTTTTACACCTCAACTATACTAAAAAGTTAAAGAGAGAAGTTTGTGTTTTTGCTCCACTCAACTCAAACACCTTTTTTCTTTATTCTATTTATTTATTTAAACACCGCTTTTAACAACTATTAACCATTGTTTTTTTCCTTTCTTTCTTAACTCCCTCCCACCCACCGTTTGCGTTGGTTTGGAAATTGTTTTAAAGTGGATTTTCATAGCAACAAAAATAATTTCGGGGAAAAAAAAAAAATATTGTTATTAATAATTTCTTTTGTTTATCAATTAATTTTTTTTTTTTCTTAATAAAAATGATGCAGAAATTTAAAGCTCTTATTTCAAGAAATTCTGTCTAAAGCGGAAACCTGTAAAGACGAACAAAAAATTTGAAAAACACGCTGAAATATTGCTAGTTCTAAACCTGGAAACCTGTCTAAGACAGAAACTGGTTAGAGCGAACAATAAAGTTGGAAATACAATGTTGAAATAGCTCAAAACCTGTCTAAAGCGGCGAAAACCTGTAAGAACCCAAAAAAAGATTTCAGGAAGACATAATATTATGTTACAATAGTTCTGAAGCAGAAAACTTATATAAAACGGAAACCTGTAAAATCGAACAGAAAAGTTGGAAGGCAAATGTTACAATAGTTCTAAAGCTAAAAACCTTTCTAAAGCGGAAGTCTGTAAGAAACTGATAAAATTAGGTCGGAAGCGCACGATTGGGTTTGATTCGCGACTTCCGGTTGAATAAAACAATAATAATTATGTTAATTAAAAATTGAAATCATTTCGTAGAAAAATAAAATAAAAAAGGTAAGTATTTTTAGACAGCCGTGTAATTCAATGAGAGCCAGAGTAGATTTAAAGTTTTACTGGGGGGCCCAAAACTTAAAAATTGATAGAAATAAAATTGAAAAATTAAATTAAATTACTGGTAATTAAAAAAAATGAATGATTAAATAAATCGATAATAAATGTAATACAATTTGAAAATAAAAATTCCAAAAAAGGAGAGAGGGAGAGAGAGAGTGAGGGAGGAGCCTCGTGAAGTGCGGGGCCCACAACCCAGGCTAAATGTACTGTACAAGGGAAATAACATTTTTTATATAATTTAAATGTAAACAAATCTAAGAAAGCAATATTTCCTTATTAAGAAATTTATGAATACTTTTTCCAAGAAATTAAAACAAAACAAAAAAAAAAGGATATAAAGAGAGAGAAAATTGATTTAAATAATTATTATTATTATCGTATTTACAATAATATAATTACATGTACTCAGCATAAGAAAACAACAATGAGGTAACACTTCTAAATTTTAATTATTATTTTTAAATTTTAATTTTTTTTTATTTATCAAATTTCTTTTATTTTTCTACTAATTAAATAATTTTTTTTTTGTTATTTTTTTTTTCTAAGGATTTGTATCGCGAATCGGGGATTTGATTGCTACTTAATAATAATTTTTGTCTGTCTTTTAATTGACATTTCAAAAACGAATGAAAGTAAGTGATACAGGGTGTTCCTAAATTTTTATTAATCGTCACTATTGCTAATAAACGCCCAACTCACCATAATTAACTATCATAATTATTATTAATTCGAAACTTTTGTCTCGCAGTCGATGACGTCATGGCTGATGACAACCAAATTCCTCTCTCCGCATCAAAATATTCGGTACGCAAAATTAAATCTCAAAATCTCATAATTCTTAATTCTTAATTATTTTTTAAAACTCATCCAATAATAATAATAATAATAATAACAATTTATTTGTAAATTAGCCCAAGGATATAATGAGAATGGATTCGAAAATTAACCACCACTCAAAAATTATAAACGAAATTGAGGAAAAGTTGGAACCACTTTTGGTAAGTGAAATAATAATAAACTGTACACGGTGTCTATAAATAAAACGAACCCAACTGAATTACAGTTACAGAACTATGAAATCTTCTTTTAATAGTGTAAATATTTGAATGATACGTGGGGAAAACTTTATGCTAAAGACTTTTTTTTTTAATATTTAATTGTACTATTCTGTGTTTAAAATAACCTCTTCCGGTCACGAAAAAAGCAATATACCTCCTCACTATGCCCCCCCC
>JAQGAZ010001657.1:0-26026 GCA_034692225.1 Polydesmus complanatus
AGTAGGAGAGGAGAGTCGGGGTCGAAGGCAGTTCCGACTTTATAGAAGATGATGTGGCTCTGCGGATTATGTTTGGCGGCTGACTCCACGCCGCAAGCGCTCACTTCACTCATATAGCGCAAACTGACGTTAGTCTCCATGAAAAACACTTTGGGACCCATCAATTCGCTAGATTCCTGTATACGTACTAATTGGAAATTCCTGTAAAAAGTAATGATGGAAACGGTGAGGATGAAGGTAGAAATGAATACGCAACACCTCACAGTTATCTTCATATTGTTAAAGTACGGCTTCGATATTCGACGCAAGTAGATGACACGCACCTCGACGTTTGTTTGATAAAATTATTCTTTATATAGTTTTGTTTTGACGATATTTCGTTGAATAACAAAGGCGAAACAGTTGTGTTTGCATTGAGAGTTGCATTACTACTATAATTATGACGTGCGGAGTGGGGAGAATAATAAGCGCTCATTTCGTGTATAAATAATACGGTGAAATCAAATTGAAAGTGTTTTTTTTTTCTATTTTCTTCTTAAATTTGAATCATTTTTATTCTTTCAATTGTCGTCGATTAAAATGAGATCAAATAAGGGTGGAACACCCATAATAATTATTTATTCCGAGTTAAGTTTTGGCGCACATCTTCGTATCGGCGTTAGAAAATAAGGCATGAAAAGTCGATTAAAAAATGTCGGTTGGGTGTCCAAAATATTAAGGTTCAAAGGTTATCAAAATTGGTTTTTGGCATATTATATAACTCCGGCTAATATGCATCGTATGTCAATGACCGCAATCGGGAAAGTTATAGAATACGTAAACAACTGCAAAATTGGTGTTATGCAACTTATTCGTCAGTTCTGACGAAGAGTTCTCCGTCATTCCGTGCCAAATCTCAATTTTATATTTTTCTATCATCAAGTTGGTATCTATTATTATAATTCCGTGCACGCTGTGTATTACTCAAATGATTTAGTATTAAAAGCTTTAATAATCTAAATTATTTCATGACACATTAGAAAACTTCCATTTAATTATTTTTATTTTTTTAGTATTTAATTGTTCTATTTAGTATTTAAAATGTCTTTCCTTTCGGCGAATTTAATCCATGTCTGTGTCTTACGTTGGATCCTCCATGTTTCGTACCTCTCGTTTTGTGTCTGGTTGGACGCCGAAGGAGGATATTTTAAAGCGAAGACAACTACACCATAATTATTCCTTGAAGTTGTTCATAAACAACCGGACAATTTTTTTTAAATATTAAATCGAGATAACTTCCGCTTCCAACGGCAGTGGACGAACCTTTGACGTCAGAATGGCTGAGATGAACCACCCGGGCTTCGGTTAGATTCAAGGCTTGGCTTTCCGGAAAACCAAACACATTAAACGCGTTAAAGGTATTCACCGTGCTGTACGTTTGGTACGGGAAAACGTTAATTCCACCGCACTCTTCGGGAGAATTCAAAGGCAGAAAAAAAAGCGAAGAAACGCCACACTCGATCATTAACATAATGGAAATTAAAATGGGACCGACAGCGAAACGAATGTAGGTTATGTAAGCGAAAATGTATCTCAAAATCGTCAGGTATTTAAGTAGAAACTCCGAATTTTGCTCGAAAGCCATGACGTGGCTGTTTACCGCGTTGCCAGCCCTGTCCACCTCTCTGCTTATGAAGTTTGCGAGAGTATCCAACGGACGTAAGACAATGACGTCCGTATCCAGGTATATCCCGCCGTATTTCCATAGCAACGTCGCGCGCCCCACGTCGCTCATGTGATCCAACGGATACCAACTCTTCCAGATTTTCTGAAGCATTTCGTCCTCACTGCCGTTCTCATCTTGTAATGGAGTTCCTCGGAACAGCTGGGAGGGGTCGAGAGGTTCGAAACGGATGTTGGAGTAGTGGCGGCGCAGACTCAGTAAGAGAGGAGAGTCGAAGGCACTTCCGACTTTATAGAAGATGACGTGGCTCTGCGGGTTATGTTTGGCCGCTGACTCCACGCTGCAAGCGCTCACTTGACTCAAATTGCGCTGACTGGCTTTGGTCTCCATGAAAAACACTTTGCGACCCATCAAATCGCTAACTTCAGTCTTACGATAAAAGTGCAATTTCCCGTAAAACATAGTTATTGAAAGGGTGAAGATGAATATAGGAATGAACACGCAATACTTCATTTCCGACTTCATTTTTTCAATTCGCCACGTTAAAGTACGGTTTCGATATTCGAGGCAGTAGATGACACGCACCTCGACGTTTGTTTGATAATCCTGTATATAATTTTGTTCCGACGATATTTAGTGGAATGAGAGAAGCGAAACAGTTGTGTTTGCATTGAGCGTTGCATTTTAACTACTATAATATGACGTGCGGAGTGTGGGGAATAATAAGACCTCATTTCGTGTATAAATAATACGGTCAAATCAAATTGAAAGTGTTTTTTTCTATCTTTCTTCTTAAATTTGAATCATTTTTATTTTTTCAATAGTCGATTAAAATGAGATCAAATAAGGGTCGAATACCCATAATAATTATTTATACCGAGCTAAGTTTTGGCGCACATCTTTGTTTCGGCGTTATAAAATAAGGCATGAGTACAGTTTCTATAATTGTGACGAGGTTGTCGAATGACAAAAGCGAAACGGTTGTGTTTGCATTGTCGCGCAGTAGCGGATCTCTAAATAGGCCAGATGAGGCCAGGGCCTCAGGGCGGCACACATCTAGGGCGGCCAAAATCAAGCGAAAGAATTTTGGCTTCAAAGTGGAAAATGGGGAAATCCGCTACTGCATTCGCGCAGCTGATCTGCTTGACAATAAATGACCGTATTAAATTACTCTTTTGTAAACCTAATGACCCAATTCGAAATGAAATATTTGATCTAATAATAATAATTTACATTGTAAATAAACATAAATAGTTTTAAGTTTTTTTTTATTTTTTTTTTATGGGAAGATCTGTCTGTATATAAAAAAAATATTAAGCTACTTAATTGAAAAATGTTCAAAAACAAGTTAAAAATATTTTTAGTAGGAATTTTGACCATCGAAATATATATTTTGATTTATATTAATTTTATGTGAGTAAACAACAACTTTGTTTCTATAATTTTAAAATGAATTTATAGACAATTTCTAGCAATTATTATGTAAAACTACTTTAACACGTAGATAATTTTATAGGAAACCGAATCAATATTTCAGCGGAAATAATCCAAAGACCATCGTTCCTACATTTAACCACTCCCGATGGATAGTCGTCACATCCGTATCAGAGCCGACGGTGCAGTTGAAAAAATTAGCGGCAATTCCGGACTGGAAATTAGTTGTTGTGGGAGATCGGAAAACACCAGCCAACTGGAGGTAAAACAAATTACTTTAACTCATTTATAAAAATTATTCATAAATACTCGTGTAGTTACCCCGGATGTGTGTACTTAAGCGTCGATGACCAACTCAATCTCGGATTTCAAATTACGAAACACCTGCCCTACAATAGTTACACTCGAAAGATGATTGGCTATTTATACGCTATACAAAATGGAGCTCAGTTTATCTACGACACGGACGATGACACTTGTCCCTCAAATGGTCAGCTGGAGTTTATTCTAGAGCCTACTAGCAGTGGTTTAATCTACGCTGACCTCAGCCAACCGGTGATGAATCCTTATCCTCACTTTGGTCAACCTAAACTATGGCCGAGTGGATTCCCGTTGGAACGCATCGCTCATCCACCTAACCACACTTACCACCTGTGCACCTTCGACACACCGGCTGTTCAACAGGGGTTGGTCAACGGAGACCCGGATGTAGACGCCATCTACCGCCTCATCAACAAAGGCTCAAACGATGAGGTAAACATCAATGTGACCTTTGATGGTCGTGCTCCACCCTTCACTCTTCCTCAAGGAGTGTTCGCTCCCTTCAACTCGCAAAACACTCTCTTCTCCTACCAAGCTCTATGGGCACTCTTCCTGCCTGTGACAGTGGACTTTAGGGTCACCGACATATGGAGAGGGTATTGGGCGCAGAAACTTATATGGCTCACGGGGAACTACATAGCCTTCCACCCACCGAATGTAATTCAAGTGAGAAACCCACACAGCTATCTCGAAGATTTTAAAGAAGAAATACAAATGTACGAAGAGGCGAACAAACTGGTGGATTTTTTATCCCAATGGCAGTGCCACTCGTCCAATTTCTTTCAATGCGTAGAGAGGCTTACTGCTGACATGGTCGAGCGAGAATTCATTAAAGAATTAGATTTTAATATTTTACAGCTATGGCTTTCGGATTTAAAGAGAATGGGATACGAAAAACCTGAAACAGCATCGAAACCATTAGAAAGCATGTGTTTATCTTCCCCAAAACGAGTTAATTATTCTACTTCTTTTACACAAACGCGAAGGAAAGAATGCGTATAGATTTATTATAGACAAACTCCAAACCATAATTATTAAATTATTTAATTAACTAAACCGCCAACCTTCATTCGTTTCTGTTATTATTGTCTAAATTTTATGAACGATATCCAAACAAGAATTTGCTTTTAAAATATGAGTAATAAAAGGATGCAATTAAAATGAAACGTTTCCAAGAAGTATTCAACATCAATTAATTCTTATTATACGTACAGTTGAATGCCAACTTTATACTATCTTTCCGTCACAACTCCATAATTAATAATAAATCATCGCGGTGAAGAGAACATTTATTCCGCTTTAAGATAAGCCGAAGCTTTAACCAGGAAAGTTTAATTGCAAAAAAAAAAAATGCGTATTATTTATTACGCCGCTTTAATCTCGATGGTATTTAACGCGGTGAACAGTGATAATAAAGGTTGCCTATACGGGTGGTACTTGAGTGACGATAGAAACACGTGTTACGTCAACTGCCTTACGTCGCAGCTGTATTTCTCGAGTGTTTATTGCAATTTTATCGCCTTGAAAAGTACTAAGTTAAGTTACAACTCGTCCAATAACATCTTAAAAATGGCTGCGGGGGAAACGATGGGTAGTAAAGGGTCACTCGTACCTCCGTGTTACGACGTCACTTTACGAAATGACCAGTATGACGTCACAACCGATGGATTTATTCAAATCGCCACGAACTTGATGGAAATTCCATTGAAAAACGTGATTAAAATAACGCCGAGTAATGTGACGCTGTGTTACCCTTCCTCACCTCAGCTCCTTCAATGTCACGCGTTAAGCGCACCTCCCGGAAGTTATAAAATTGTAAGCGGGTCAATGTTATTGGTACCCGACCGGAATATAACTGCTTTATTAGGAGATTTTTACGTGAATGAGAAGGCAATTGCTTTCTTCTGCGCTCAAAGTTCACCAATTGTTTCATTCTCTGAACTTCCTCGATGCAACGTGGTTGCCCTTCAACATGAAGACTACCGCATCAATGTCGATGGCTCTATGACAGTTCATAAAGCTAATATCACCATCAACAACCCGTTGTATTCCATCAACTACTCTCAACTCGCGCTCGTTTGTTTACCATTGAACTTTAATTTCTTAAACTGTCCTCATAAAAAGGAAGTAGCTCAGTATTACTATTATTCGTATCCGAATTTAACTCTATTAAACCTGTTTTATCGCGGATTGGTAACGCCTTTGGACTACTACATTACCATCGATAAGGAGTTAATGACTTGCGTCGATCACCGGGTGTTATCTACGGCGCCAGTCATTTTAAGTCAATTGTACCAAGGTTTTAGCGTGTTGTCCGGCCTCACTTTACTGGTGACCGTTATATGGAGGTTTAAAATGTTTACGCGAAATTACCCCAGTTGCTGCTTGTTGTGTCACATCGTGTCGTTGATCGTCATGTATTTCGGTTTAGCGACTGAATTGTTCTACACCAACGTGGAGATTGTTTCGTGTTACGTTATTTTCGTGGCGTCTTATTCGTTTAAAATTGCGGCTTTTTTTTGGTTGAATGTAGTGGCCTACGATTCGTGGCGCTTTTTTTCACGAATCCAGACGGTGAAAAGCTTGTGCCGCCTTTCTTGTGACGAATATTATTGCCGGGCATTTCCTCGCGTTCATTTTCTAGACAACGAGGCCATTAGATTCGTTTTTTACAACGTGTTTTGTTGGGGTTTGACCGCCGTTTTGACCGCCGTTATTTTGTTCTTAGATTTCTCCGTTTCGCCTTACGATTTCCGCTACGAAATTCGACCTTACGTACTTCCGTCTTGCTTCTTCGCCACCTACAAATCTTTCATCGTGTTCTATTATTTTCCAATGGCGTTGTCCACGGTAATAAATTTAATATTTTTGGGACTGACCATCCGCATCCTTCGTCGAGCCAGTGCGGGGACGGAATTAGTCAATTGCAAACGACGTAAACAAGTGTAAGTTATAAATGTTGTTTATTGTTTATTCATAGACTTAACATTATTTTTTTTTTAAAATTTAATCGTTAGCTTTATAATGTCAATGAAGCTTTTTGTTCTAATGGGCTTCTGCTGGACCATCGATTGCATCTGTTACGGTTTCGCGTCGTTTAATATCTCCGTTTTCCAAAATTGGTTTTTGTCAGTGGGTTTGACCAATCTGCAAGGAGTGATCGTGTCCATCATATACGGCCCTCAAAATCACGCTCTTACTAATGTATGTCCTTGTCAAAACAAACCGAAATGTAGATAATACTAATCATCATAAATGAACTGAATGAATAAAAATTATAAGTCGCGAATCAAAAATTTTTGATATGTTTCTGTTTTTATTTGCCAAAATATCTAAACGAGTAATTATTAATTTTTTTAGAATATAAATAATACTTGCGCAATAGTAAGGATGTACAGTAATTAAAAAAAATTAATTTAATTCTTCTGTGCAGTCGAATGCCAACTTTTCATTTTTACTTTCGTCGCAATAATTCATCATTTCAGCTAAAACAAGATTTATTCCGCGTTGAAGTAAACAGTTACTATACAGTTTCTTTAAAAAAAAAAAAATGAATATTATTTGTTATTCCACGCTAATAATTTCAATGGTATTCAGCGCGGTGCAAAGTGATAATTATGGTAAGGGTTGCCTGTACGGTTGGTACTTGAGTGACGATGAAACTACGTGCTACGTCAACTGTGCTACTTCACAACTTTATTTCTCCAATGTTTATTGCACGTTTTTAGCTTTGAAAAGTGCGAATGTGAGTTACGATTCATCGACTAACATCTTATCAATGCCATCGGGAGATGTAATAGGCGATCTAAAGACGTCACTTATACCTTCCTGTTACCCAGTCACTTTAAAAAATAAAAATTTCGAGGTCACAGCCGATGGATTTATTCGAATCGCGCCACATTTGATGGAAATTCCATTGAAAAACGTGATTAAAACGACATCGAGAAATGTGACGCTGTGTTACCCGTCGTCACCTCAACTCCTTCAATGCGAGGTTTTGAGCGCCTCTCCCGGAAGTTATAAAATTGTTAACGAGACGATATTGTGGGTATCCGATAAGAATATTACCGTTTTCTTGGGCGATTTTTACGTAAATGACGAAGCGATGGCCTTTTTCTGTCCTCAAAGTTCACCGAGCGTTTCATTCACGAACGTTCCTCGATGCAACGCGATGATCTTTCAGCACTACGATCTTAAGATGAATGAGGATGGCTCCGTGACAGTGCTTCCAGCCAATATCACCATTAAAAACCCAGTATATGCCATCAACTACTCTCAACACGCGATTGTCTGTTTACCGTTGAACTTCAATTTCTTAAACTGTCCATTAAAGAAGGAAGTGGCGCAGTATTTCTATTATTCTTATCCTAATTTAACCCTTTTAAACCTGTTTTATCGCGGATTAGTAGCCCCATTGGACTACTACATTTCTCTAGATTTTCAATTAACCACTTGCGTCACTCGCCGTGCTTTATTAAGCGGGCCAGCAATTTTATATCAATTATACAACGTCTTCTATATACTGTCCGGTTTGGTATTACTTTTGACCGTTACGTGGAGGTATAAAATGTTCACGCAAAATTTCCCCAGTCGCTGTTTGTTGTGTCACATCGTGTCCTTGATCATCATGGATTTTAGTTACGGCGCCACGCTGTTCCACGGTGGTGACGCGGAAATGATTTCCTGTTACGTCGTTTTCTTCGTCTCTTATTATTTCAACATGGCGGCATTTTTTTGGTTAAATGTGGTGGCGTACGATTCGTGGCGGTCCTTTTCACGAATTAAAACGGTGAAAACTTTGTGCGTCGAGTGCGACGGTTGCTGGTCAGTTTCGTGCGCCAATTTCCCCGACAACAGCGCCGTGAAATTCGCGCTTTATAACGTGTTTTGCTGGAGTTTGGCCGCCGTTTTGACCGCCGTTATTTTGTATTTAGATTTCTCCGTTTCGCCTTACGATTTCCGCTACGAAATTCGTCCCTACGTACTTCCGTCTTGCTTCTTCGTCACTTTTAACTCCTTTCTCGTGTTCTATTATTTGCCCATGACGGTGTCCACTATCGTCAATTTAGTATTTTTGGGACTGACCATTCGCATCATTCATCGAGCTAGTTTGGGAACGGAACTAGTGAACTGTCGCCGACGTAAACAAGTGTAAGTTATAATGCGCAATTTAGACTTTTCTTCTCTCGTATACTTCAGCTTGTTTATTTTTAATTTTCAGGTTTATAATTTCTATGAAGCTTTTCATTCTAATGGGCTTCTGCTGGAGCGTCGATTGCGTTTGTTACGGTTTGGGAATTTTCAATAAATCGGTTTTCCAAAATTGGTTTTTGTCCGTCGGCGTCACCAGTCTGCAAGGAGTCGTCGTTTCTTTCATTTACGGCGCTCGAAATGAAGTTTTTATTAACATTTGCGCTTGTCGAAACAGACTGAAATGCAGATAGAGGCTAATTTAGGAGTAGAATAAAGTGGAATGACGAGCAACCAGCCGTTAAAGGAAACTTGTTTTGGTTCGGTTGCGTGACCGGATTAAGCAGCTTGCTTGGCGCAGTATCACTGCATAATAATTATTGACTACTTCACTGACTCCGAGCCAATTTTGCTATCGATACCTGCACCTAAAATCAAGGTTAAAATGTACGCGGCTCAGCTTCATACACTTCCTCAATGTCTTACCCCGATCCATCGTGACGATTACAGTCTTCAATTCCAATTTGTACTCGATTCATTTTTGGCCTGAGTTTGCGGTTTCTATTCCAAACAATTAGTAAAAATGATCGTAAACGACTACTTTAAAAAGGATGCAATTAAAAAAGAAAAAATTAAATTGGTTTTTATTTAATTTCCAATTTCGATCCCGACGTTTATTTAATACCCGCGTTACGTTTCTTTCACTTTCAGTTGCACAAAACGTTACCGAAAAACCGAGATTTATAAGTATCTAAACAAAATAAAAATGAAATCTATTTATTATATCTTAGGGTTAATTTCTTTAGCTTTCACTTTAGTTCGAAGCGATAAGCATTGTTTATACGGATGGTACCTGAGTGACGATGAAGCCACGTGTTACGTGAACTGCTTAACGACGCAACTCTTACATTCCAACGTGCATTGCAATTCTCTAGCGTTGATCAGCGCGAATGTGAGTTACAATTCGTCGACTAACGGCTTATCAATGCCATCGGGAGACTCGATGAGTAAGAAAACGTCACTAATACCTTCGTGTTACAACGTCACTTTACAAAACAACCAGTATGACGTCACATCCGCTGGATTTATTCGAATCGCGCCCTATTTGATGGAGATTCCCTTGAAAAACGTGATAGAAATAACTCCTACGAACGTGACGCTGTGTCACCCTTCGTCGCCTCAGCTTCTTCAATGCGACGCGTTAAGTGCACTCCCAGGAAGTTACAAAATTATTAACGAAACGACTTTGTCAGTTGCGGACGAGGAGGTTACGGCTTTTATAGGAGATTTCTACGTAAGTAACGAAGGCGTGGCCTATTTCTGCGGTCAAAGTTCACCCAGCGTTTCATTCAACGAACTTCCGCGTTGTCACCTGGCCGTCCTTCAACATACGGACTACATCGTCAACGATGATGGCTCGATGACCGTGCACAAAGCTAACGTCACCATTAAAAACCCTTTGCACTCCGTCAACTACTCTCAACAGGCGATTGTCTGTTTCCCGTTGAACTTGCACTTTTTAAACTGTCCGCTGAAGAAGAAAGTGGCGCAGTATTACTATTACGCGTATCCTAATTTAACACTTTTAAACCTGTTCTATCGCGGATTCGTAGCGCCGTTGGATTACTACATTACCATCGACTTTGAATTAACCACTTGCGTCACTCACGAGGCTTTATTAAGCGCGACGGTAATTTTAGATTACTTGTACAGAGGCTTCTACGTGTTGTCCGGTTTGTCTCTCTTTACGACCGTCATTTTGAGATTTAAAATGTTCACGCGCAACTACCTCAGTCGCTGTTTGTTGTGTCACATCGTGTCCTTGATCATCATGTACCTTAGTTTGGGCGCCATGTTGTTCTACAGTGAGGAGGTGGAATTGGTTTCGTGTTACGCTATTTTCTTCGCGTCTTATTATTTTAACATGGCGGCATTTTTTTGGTTGAATGTGGTGGCTTACGATTCGTGGCGGCATTTTTCACGAATTAAAACGGTAAAACGTTCGTGCGACAACGAGTGCTGTCCGGTGCCCTGTATCTCTTTTCCTGTATCCCATAGTGCTTTTAAATTCGTGGTTTATAACGTGTTTTGTTGGGGTTTGGCCGCTGTTTTGACCGCTGTGATTATGTTCTTGGATTTCTACGTTTCGCCTTACGATTTCCGCTACGAAATTCGGCCTTACGTACTTCCGTCTTGCTTTTTCGCCACCTTTAAATCTTTCATCTTGTTTTATTATCTTCCAATGTCGGTGTCCACTTTCACCAATTTATTATTTTTGGGGCTGTCCATCCGCATTCTTCGTCGAGCCAGCGAGGGAACGAAATTAGTGAATTGCAATCGACGTAAACAAGTGTAAGTAAACATAATTTAGCCCTTAGACCTATACTGTTTTTTCTATTTTTTTTTAGGACCTAACCTTATTTTATTATACATTATTAGGTTTATTATTTGCATGAAGCTTTTCATTCTAACGGGCTTTTGTTGGACCGTCGATTGTATCGGTTACGGTTTCGGGATTTTCAATAACTCGGTTTTTCAAGATTGGTTTTTGTCCATCGGCGTAACCAGTTTGCAAGGAGTCGTCGTTTCCTTCATATACGGCGTTGGAAATAAAGCGTGTCCTAACTTATGCGCTTGTCAAAACAAACTAAAATGCAGATAATGCCAGAACTAGAACAACGTATTATACTGTAAGCTACTCTTATAAATTTTAACCTTAAAAATATCTAACCTTTGTCGCTGTCACTAATTAACATCTAGTTTGGGCATTACGGTAGATTTAATTATTTTAAAAGCAAACTCAGTTTAATTACAAACCGCTTTACCACTTAAAAGATTTAAGCGGAAATAAGAAGATTATTAGAGCTAGAACTATAATAATTTGAGCCGAGAAAAACAATCGAAAATCATGACGTCATTATAAGAAAAACGTGGCACGTAGTAGTCTATGTTTCTTATACAGTAATTTAAAAATGACGTCACATCTTGTGAGAAAGTGTAACAAGTTTAATTAGAAAATACTGTATAGGGCAACTTCCAATTGGCAAATGAATGTCTTTTATAATTTATTTTGGCAACGTTTGGTCAATTAAATAAAATCAACTGCTACTGCTGGTATAATAATATAAAAAAAAACTACAATAAAAAGGATGTAACTTATTAAAAAAAAAAAAAAAACCCTGTGGAAAACCATTAATTTTAGTTCTTACTTTGCCAAACTCAATGCCAAAATTATTTTCAGTTGCAGTTAAGAAATTGTTATACATTAAAAAAACAATTCACTTTACTTTAAAACAGAGCTGAAACATTAAAGAATGAAAACTACTTATAATAATATTATTATCCTAATATTAAATTTAATGATAATATTCATTTCGGTTCAATGCGAAAAGAGTTGTTTTTACGGATGGCAGTGGAGTGAGGATAAAACCACGTGTTACGTCAATTGCCTTACGTCACAACTTTTATATTCCAACATTTACTGCAAATTTATAGCGTTGGAAAGCGCAAACGTGAGTTACGACGCCGCTAATAACGTCTTATCAATGCCATCGGGAGACTCGATGAGTGGGAAAACGTCACTAATACCGTCGTGTTACAATGTCACGTTAGAGAACGACCGGTATAACGTCACGAGCGATGGATTTATTCAAATTGCGCCATATTTGATGGAAATTCCGTTGAAAAATGTAATAAAAATGACACCGAGTAATGTGACGCTATGTTACCCATCGTCACCTCAACTCCTTCAGTGTGACGCCTTAAGTGCTCTTCCCGGAAGTTACGATATTGTTGATGGAACGATGTTATCAGTTGCAGAGAAGAATTTTACAGCGTTTTTAGGTGATTTTTACGTAAACGAGGAAGCAATTGCCTTTTTCTGCGCTCAAAGTTCACCCAATGTCTCATTCACTCAACTTCCTCGATGCAACATGGCCGTCCTTCAGCATACAGACTACAATATGAACCCAGATGGCTCGATGATAGTGCTTCGAGCTAATGTCAGCATCAAAAATCCATTATATTCCATCAACTACTCTCAACACGCGATCGTTTGTTTCCCGTTGAACTTCAATTTTCTCAATTGTCCGATTAGGAAGAAAGTGCCGGAGTATCGTTACAAAACGTACCCTAATCTAACCGTTTTGGATCAGCTGTATCGCAGTTTACTCGACCCTTTCGACTACTACATAGCCCTCAATTCGGAACTAAACACTTGCGTCACGCACGAGTCTCTATCGGCTCCGATCATCGTTTTAGAGGATTTGTTCAATAGCTTTTACCTGTTGTCTAGCGTAATGCTACTGTTGACTGTAGTATTAAAATTCAAAATGTTGATACGAAATTACCACACTCGCTGCCTGTTGTGTCACTTGGTGGCGCTGATGGTCATGTACTTCAGTTTAGGCATGAATTTGTTTTACGCCCAAGTCGAAGTCATATCCTGCTATTTCTTATTTTTCGGGTTTTATTTTTTCTCCTTGGCGGCTTTTTTTTGGTTGAACGTCGTCGCCTACGATTCGTGGCGGTTTTTTTCAAAAATTAAGACAGTCGAAACTTTGCGCGTTACTTGTGACAATTATTGTTGCTGGACAGTTGCCTGTGTTTCATTTCCTGCTAATAGTGCGGTTAAATTCTTTCTGTATAACGTGTTTTGTTGGGGCTTAGCGGCCATTATGACCGCTATTATCTTGTTCTTAGACTTATACGTTTCGCCTTACGATTTCAGCTACGAATTTCGGCCTTTCGTTCTTCCGTTTTGTTTTTTTACAGCCACCAAACCCCTCGTTTTGTTCTACTATTTGCCCATGACGGCGACCACTATAACGAATTTAATATTTTTGGGACTGACCATTCGCATCCTTCGTCGAGCCAGTGCGGGGACGGAAATGGTCAATTGTCATAGCCAAAGACAAGTGTATGTCCTCGAATAATTATGTCTTATCACTTCATTAACTTAGTATTATTTTTTTTTATGTTTAGATTTCGAATTTCCATGAAGCTATTTATTCTAACGGGATTCTGTTGGACGGTGGACTGCATTTGTTACGGTTTCGGCATCTACAGCAACGCCGTGTTTCAATCCTGGTACTGGTTTATGGCCGTCATCCTAACCAGCCTTCAAGGTCTCATTGTTTTCATCATATATTTCGCGCAAAAAAAGGCTTTTAATAACGTTTGTGCTTGTCGAAATGACGCGCGTTTCTTAAGTATGTTGGCGACGTCACATCCTTAAATTAATAGAGCAGCTGAGAAGCCCTGGACTTTAACACTATCAGGCAACACTATTGCCAAAAAAATGACTCCAAAAAACCAAAATTTTTGGCACAAGTTAATGTAGATGATAATTATTGAAAACAATAATTACTCTCATATAAATGTTACGCTCCAAGAAACAATTAAAATATTTACCATAACAAAAAAACAGTTTTATATACCTCCCGTAGAGATTATTAATTTTTTATTTTTTGGCTTTCCAGTTCTGACAGAAGCGTCATCGCTACTTGTTTCAGTTACGTTTTAAAAATACATACGGTAGAAGAAAATGAAAATTAATAATATCGTTGTTGCATTGATTTTATTAGCGTTCAAAGCGGTTCAATGTGAAAAAGAGTGTTCCTACGGGTGGCACATGAGTGACGATGAAAGCGCGTGTTACGCCGACCGTCTCACGTCATGTTCCAGTCGTGGTACTGCTTCATAGCCGTTATCCTAACCAGTGTTTAAGGCTTCATCGTTTCCGTCATATATTTTGCGCCAAAAATAAAAGTAGTCATCAATAATTTTCGCGCATTTTGTCGAAAATAAAAGACGGTGATGATTTTGTTTTCGAAATAAAATTTTACTTTTTTTTGGTAAATAAATACCCTATAGATAGATTTTTGGTCATTATAATTAGGCTATTTTTGCGGGAAAGTCAATTGCATTAAGTTGTTATACGGTGAAATACTATAATAATAATTGTTTATTATTACGAGTAAATTTTTAAATTCACATTACTGTATTTTTTTTTGGTTAAATTAAAACAACAACATAGGCTAATTAGAAAATCAAGTTTATTGAAGGGACCAAGATCCTGCAAAACCTAGTTCCTATTGAGTTGCCTTGAATGATGTTGCTTGAGAGTCCCACACATCATAATCTCTCCAAGGCTGAACATCCAGCTCTCTTCATTGCTTCTCTATTGTTCACTTCTCACCAGAATTACACATCCAGCAGAAGTAGGATGTAGAAGGATCACTTAATTAACTCGTTTAGTTATTGAAGAGACACAATTGTTTAAAAAAAAAAATTTCTTTAACACTGACTTGTATTTAAACATAATCAAATTACATAATTACATAAACATAATTAAGAATAATAAAATGGAGGAAAAATAGACTTTCGGTTACGAAAAACATCCTGTTTAAAAAAAAAAAAAAAAAAAAAAAAAAAACAAAAATCAGGAAACCGACAAAACATACTTGTACAAACAAATGGTACTGGTAATCAAAAACAACAAGACTGTAAAATTCAAATTAATTTAATTCTAAATTAAAATGAAAATAAAAATTAACTTTCCTTTTACATGTACGGTAACGTATTTAATATCCTGTTTAACCAGCAAAATTGATAAAATGTAGTTAGCATTCATACATGTATTTGTTTTTTCTTGCATGACCTACATTTATTAATTTGGTCTAAGAAGTTGGCCTTGTCATTAAAATACCATGAAAACGAAGAACTGAAACAATGTTCATTAAAATTCATTTTTTGAAGACTGTATGAAAAGCATACAATTTATAATCGTAAGTTTGATATTTTTCTTATTATTTTATTTATTTATTTATTTATTTTTTTCATTAATTTTAATTATATCGATAGATTTTATTTTGATACGCTAAAGAATTAATAATAAGAAGAAATTTTAAATAAAGTAAGATATGAAAATGATGGAGAGAATGAGCATTATCCTAGTTTTATTATGGTGCAACGATTGTCAAATTTCATCCCTTGCTTCCGAGTTTGATTTCGCTCCGTGTTACGAATATCCAGATGCGGGCTTTGAAATTAGCATAATAAATTTACCAGAAAAAAAAATTGCTAGTCAGATAGAATTCTCGAACGATGTCAATAGCATTAATTTTTCTTTAATAAAATTTGATGCTTGGGAGCGGCGCTTTTTACCATCTGCTCTACCTGTAACCAACAGCACATTGTTGAAACAATTCCGAATAATTTTAAGTGCCCTGCACATTATCAACGAGGATATTTCGTGCGATCAGCTTAACAAAATTGTTTATCTAAGAATTGAGAGTTTACCCTTTGATTATTATTATAATAATCTCCAACAAACAAGGAAAAAATTTCCCGTAACTAATCAAAGTTTATGCGAAAGTGATTTAGAAAGACTGAAAATAAGGAATCAGTATAAAAAGAAGAAAACAGTGCTTCGAAACGAGTCGTTTTGCGAATTTAAAAAACTGAAATTTTTAGACATAAGTGCAAACACAATTTGGGAAATCGAAGACGACGCTTTCAATTGTTTAGAATATTTAATCGAAATTAATTTAAGGCAGAATAAATTAAGTAGTTTACCCCAACAAGTATTTAGCCATAACCAACGCCTGCAAACCGTTATACTTAGTCAAAATAGGTTAAAGTCTACGGTTTTATCTTCATTACAGTCATTGATAAATGTTTCATATTTAGACTTAAGCTATAACGAAATGGAAACTTTGCCGGAAGTGATTCCGTTAAAACGATTGAAACGCTTAGATCTTCGTCGTAATAAACTGAAAGAAATTAACAGAAAAGTCTTTTCAGAATTAGTTGAATTGGAAGACGTAGATTTATCTAATAACGAGTTGACAAAGTTTCACCCGGAAACGTATCGAAACAACCCGGAAGTGAAACGTTTGAGACTGGGAGAGAACTCCCTGAAGAGTATCCCGAAAATCGATAATTTATCGAAATTGGAAGTTTTAGACTTGAGCAGAAATAACATCCGCGGGTGGATAAATTTGGCAGATTTATTCGAAAATCATATTAATCTAACGGATTTACGGTTGAATAACAACGAGATTGAAGGAATTATTGAATCGTCGGCGTTTCGTACAAAATATCACAATCCTAATTCAGAAAATTTGGTCATAAATCTTTCTTCTAACCGCATTCAAAGTTTATTAAATGTGACTTTACCCGACCACGTGACTACTTTCGACGTGAGTCGTAATCGAATTCAAACCGCCTGCATTTCGAATTTAGGAATAATTAACAACAACTCCAGGCTGGCGCTAGAATTATACAAAAATCCACTCCAATGCAATTGCGTAAATCGCCAATTAAAATTACCTAATTATAGAACAAAAATTACTGATTTCTATGACCTCGAGTGCGATCTATTACCGACTCCATTAAACCCTATAAAAGAAAAACGCGTTAGATTGGTGGAATTAGAAGACGAAGACGGAAGTGTATGTCGAATTGAGTTTAATCGCAGCGAGCAGTGTGTTTGCTTTGGCATCGACGACTGCAGCGCTTCGAACCCTCTCAACGGACACTGCTACGCTTTAACCGACATGTTAAGGTCAAAGGTAACGCACGTTTGTGAACATTTAACCGAAATTCCTTCTCGCGGATTTTATACAGACTTCAAACTACATTCGAGACATCACATGTATTTCAACAGAAATAACATCGAAACGCTAAAACTCGTACATTTTGACAATAATAAACTATCCGAACAATGCGTCTCATTTCACTTGGAAAAATCTAACGTTCGGGTAATTGAAAATGATGCGTTTAACCGGGTGAGAAATTTACAGATTTTAAGTTTAAGAGACAATAGAATTCGAGTTTTACCCAATAATCTATTTCGGATGTTAACGAAATTGAAGGAATTGTACCTCTCAAACAACAGATTAATAACACTAACCGGTCAAACAATTAACAACGTTATTAAGCTGGAATTACATAACAACTCACTAACTCATTTATCTATTACTAACAATAACAAATTATTATTATCATCGCATAATTTAACTAACTTGAGTTTGCACGATAATCCCTGGAGCTGCAAATGTGAATTTATCCAACTTTTTCATAACTATTTGGGGAACAACGCGGACATCATTCAACGAGTCAAAGACATCAAATGCATTGATGAACAGCATAGCAAATATAATGTGTTACAATTTGACTTATCAAAGTGCAAACCCTTCCTCCATTTAACCGCCATTACCACATCCACAACTTTCGCCGTTGTCATCATTACAATCACCGCTTTAATATTTATCTACCGTCGCGAAATGCGCGTGCTCGTCTACTCGCGTTACCATATTCGTATCTTCGGACCAGAAGTCGATGATGACGTCAGCAGCAAGCAATACGACGCCTTCATGGCTTACAACAGCAAGGACGAAGACTTCCTCTTCAACCACCTGATGCCTGGGTTGGAGGCTATCCCCAACCCCTATCGCCTGTGCATACACGAGAGGGATTTCCTCGCTGGAGCCTTCATCCAGGACAGCATCATACAAGCAGTGCAGTTGAGTTCCAGAACTATCGTTCTGCTGAGCGAGAACTTCGTAGAAAGCGGTTGGTGTCGGATGGAGTTTAAGACGGCACATGCGCAGATGCTGCAAGATCGCTGTCCGCGAGTGTTGCTCATCGTGTTGGGGGAAATCCCTCGGACTTTGGATCCAGAGATGGAATTATATCTGAGGACTAATACGTATTTGCGATGGGGAGAGAGGTTGTTCTGGGAGAAATTATATTACGCTATGCCAGACCAAAGGGTCATGACCCCGCCTACTGACATTATGCCAATGTACCAACTGTAAGTAAACTTGTATCTTAAAATATGCATGTTCATTACGAGTACAATTTATTGGTTGTTTAATAAAACTATTAATTTTTATTAAAAATATATTTTTATAGATGAACTGCAGACGACGATTATGATCCAAATTATGTTGCCCATCGTAGCCCACTTTCTGATAAATAATATTAATTTATATGCCATAGTTTAAGTTTATAGTAATAACATGTAATAATAAAGAAAAATCAAATAACGTATTTAGTAACAAACTTATTAAATCTTCTTTAATTCTAATAATGTATAGTGAACTTCTCTGGATGTAGATTGAGATTCCCACATGGTAAATCCCGGTAAGCTACCGAAATTATAGAACTCAATAAAATGTTACCCACATTTTCCTACATGTACCTCTGCGCCGTTTCCCAAAAGTCATTTCCAGCTCTGGAATGTAAAAATCGAGGTAATAACATAATGGTAGATAATAACAAAGTGTTATTGTAATATTTATGATTTATTTTTCTGGTTATTTGGAAATACATTTTGCTAATTTTACAATACTGTAATTACGAAATTCATCATTTTGCGTTTGCTGTTGAACTCATTTTCTCTTAAAAGTTTTAAACTCAATTCGTCAAATTTCATGACTTAAAATTTCGGCTTTAGTTCTAAGTTTAAGTGATGGGCAGCAACTCGTTTACTCGTATATCAGGGAGTTATATGCAACTTAATTAGTAGATTTATGTTGGGGCGCGCAATTGTCTTTCAACGTGGATATGGGTTTTGGTACATGTACGTAATGGTTAACATTTCATCATACCGCTTTATTTCACCAACGTTTATTGGCTCTAAAAAATATCAATTTTAATTGCAATTTATTGGCTGAGGTTTGGTCAAGGCCATGATCAAAAGCCATAGAAGATACTATCCTCTTGTCAAGTCTCTGTGTACTCTTGGAACAAAACTAATAATAATTAATAAAAATTTGTTTACTAACTGGTCAATAAAAATAATTAAAACAAAAATACAAAAAAAAAAAATAACAAAAAATTATTTTTTTCTTGAATTATTATGATTCGTTCAGATTTAACCACTTCCGCTCGTAAATTACACTTTAGAAGGAAGTAATTTTCAAAAATGAAATAATACGTTTATAGTATAATTAATTTTTGATTTTGGCAAAATTCAGCGCCGACTCTTTTTTATTCTGCATTCGTTTAATATTTCAAATATACTGTAAAGCAGCGCAATAAAAATCTTATTTCGACTTTCGACTTTCAGAAAAATGATGCGAGTTTTTATTCCCTACTTTACGTTATTTTTAGCAGCGTTCAGCGTGGTGCAAAGTGCTATGAAGGGCTGCCCGTACGGATGGCACTTGAGTGACGACGAAACTACGTGTTACGTCAACTGCTTAACGTCACAATTTTTGTCAATAAATGTTTATTGCAAGTTTTTAGCCTTAAAAAGTGTTAACGTGAGTTACGATTCATCGACCAACGTTTTATCAATGCCTTCGGGAGAAAGTATAGGTCCAGAAGCGTCACTCGTGCCTTCGTGCTACAACGTCACCTTACACAAGGACCAGTACGATATCACGTCTGACGGATTTATTCGAATCTCGTCTAATTTGATGGAAATTCCATTGAAAAAAGGATTTAAAATGACGTCGAGTAATGTGACGCTGTGTTACCCGTCGTCGCCTCAACTTCTGCAGTGTGACGCGTTAAGTGCACGTCCAGGTGGGTATAAAATTGTTAATGGAACGATTTTAATTGTTCCCGAGAAGAATGTTACGGCGTTTTTAGGAGATTTCTACGTAAACGACGAAGCAATTGCGTTTTTCTGCGCTCAAAGTTCACCGAGCGTTTCATTCACTCAACTTCCTCGGTGCAACATGGCCGCCCTTCAACACACCGACTACCTCATAAATAAAGATGGCTCCATGACTGTGCATAAAGCTAACGTCATCATTAAAAATCCATTGTATTCCATCAACTACTCTCAACAGGCGATTGTCTGTTTCCCATTGAGCTTCAATTTTCTTAACTGTCCGCTAAAAATGAACGTGGTTGAGTATTACTACGAAATGTATCCTAATCTAGCCGTTTTAGACCAGACCTATCGCGGTTTAGTCGACCCTTTCGACTACTACATAACTTTCGACTATCAACTGACTACTTGCGTCACTCGAGACGCTTTATTGACCGCTCCGGTAATCATACAAAAAATATACAACTGTTTCGATCTGTTGTCCAGCGTCGCCCTCGTTTTCACCGTCATTTTCAGACGTAAAATGTTTACGCAAAACTACAACAATCTGTGTTTATTATGTCACATCGCGTCACTGATTATCACGTATTGCTGTTTAGGCGAGCATCTGCTCTACCCCGAAGAAGAAGACGCCGTTTCTTGTTACGTCTTATTTTCGGTACACTATTTCTTCAACATGGCGGTGGTGTTTTGGTTGAATGTGGTGGCGTACGATTCATGGCGCTTCTTTTCACGAATTCAAACGGTCAGACAATTGTGCGTAATTAAGTGCGATCTACGTTGGACAGTTCCCTGCGTCCCTCTCCCTGACAACGGCGTCATTAGATTCGTTCTGTATAACGTGTTTTGTTGGGGTTTGGCGGCTATTTTGACCGCTACTATCTTGTTTTTAGATTTATACGTTTCGCCTTTCGACTTCAGCTACAATATCCGACCTTATGTTCTTCCATCTTGTTTCTTTACCACCACCAATTCCTTCAATTTGTTTATAACGTTTCCTTTAGCGGTGGTCACGATAATCAATTTAATCTTTCTGGGCCTGACCATTCGCATCCTTCATCGAGCCAGTGTGGGAACGGAAATGGTGAATGTCCGAAGACGAAAGCAAGTGTAAGTTGCGTTCGATTTAAAAGAGTCCAGACTATAGAAAAACAATCAGAGTCCATCCTATTCAGTCAGGAGTTTGTATTCTGATGGTTTTCGTTCCTGGACACAACTCTATATACATTTTACTTATCACTTTCTACGTGACTTTTTCAGATTTCAAATTTCTATGAAACTGATTATTATAAGAGGTCTTGGTATTACGATAGATTGCGTTTGTTATGTGTTTCGTCTCTATGACAAATCCGTGTTCCAAATGTGGTTTTTAGCCTCTGCTTTCGACTGTCTGCAAGGAATCATCATTACAGGAATATACTGCGAGCAAAAATTGTACGCGTTATGTAAGTGTAGATGATTTTGATTAAGGTGATTTACGAGTTTCATAGTGTTATTAGGTGCGTCACCAAATACAAAGAATTGATTGGTGTATCAAAATGCCACCGATGAAAGACATCATAATTATAGGCCTACAATCTGTAGTTGGAAACTGAAGGATTGTTTACGTATAACTTGTTTTGCGTGAAATTTTTGAACGGATCATTTGAGCGGCTCATTTACATATATTATTATTATTATCTGGAAACTCACGGGTTAACGATAATAATATTTTGTCCTTGAAATTTAAATCCCAACAACTGTTTTTTTTTAACCCTGTCAAATCGTGTGTTTTCACCCAATAACAAAATGGAAAATTGCCATAAAATGTTTATTATAATTTGCTTTAATAACGCCTTTAATTATTACTGAATGTCACGATACTAACATCAGCACTACTGTAATCTTCTTCAGTTGTCACTTGCAATTGGCAAGTGGATTAGCTTTTTATTTTAAATATAATTATTTTATGTTTTTATTTTTTTGGCGTTGCTTAAGTAGAATACATAATTAAGGTGTGAAGCGAAAGAGGCATTGGTATAATTATTTTAAACTAATTTTTTTTTTAAAAAAAAAGAGCACAATAAATTGAATTATTTCATCCACAATATTTTTAAATTGCTAATAAATACATTTATTTTAATGTATAAAAAAAAAGTACGGTATTGTTCATTGAAAAAGTATTAAATTCTCATTATTAAAAATTATCAAAAATTAAATCAGCAAAAATATAAAGTGAAATTAATTTTTATTTTATGAAAATAATGAAAACAAATAAAAATAGATTTTCGGTTACAAAAACATCCTGTATAGAAGAAACAAAAATTAAAAAAAAAAAAAAAAAAAAGGAAAAAAAAATATTAATTTGGGAAGTAGGTTTTTTTTTTTAAAATTTTAATTTTAAAAACTTCAATTTGCAAATTATGTGGCATTCAACGTTGTGAAGACAGTGTGACAACAGTAAAAGAAAAAAAAAAAAATTAAAAAGATATAAAAATAATGAAAAGAAAAATGAAGATGATCCTAGTTTTGTTCTCGTGCCTCGTTTATCAAGTTTCATCAGCGAATTTATTTTTATTCGCTCCATGTTACGCAAACGAGAACATGTCAATAATTATTAAAATACAAAATATGCCAGTAAATAAATATTCGAGCAATATAATTTTACCTTCTGAAAACTTTCCTTCGATGAATGAAGTATGGAAACCGTGCATAACAACAACTGATCCACCTCTCACCAACAACACGTTGACACAAATACGAGTTGTTTTACATCTCCTGCGCTTTAAAAAAAACCAAGAGATTTCGTGCAACCAACAGAATAAACTCGTTCATCTAACGGTTAAAAATCTCCGTTTGAATTACTATTATAATCTCGCGCGAATAGAAAAAAATCTTCCGGTAACTAATCAAAGTTTATGCGAAAGTGATTTAGAAATACTGGAAATGACAAATTTTCGTCCAGTTATGGCAACGACGATGCGAAACGAGTCGTTTTGCGAGTTTAAAAAACTAAAATTTTTAGACATATCTTCGAACAACATTTGGGACATCGAAAGCGACGCTTTCATTTGCTTAGAACAATTAATCGAAATTAATTTAAGTCGGAATAATTTGAGCAGTTTGCCTCAACGAGTGTTCAGCCGCAACCGACGACTACGCGCAGTAATTCTTACGGAAAATCACTTCAAATCTTTAGAATTATCTTGGTTTCAGCCATTGACTAACTTTTCGTTTTTAGATTTAAGCAATAACAAAATAGAAATGTTGCCGGAAGTGATTCCTTGGAAACGATTGAAACGCTTAGATCTTCGAGGTAATAAATTGCGAGAAATTAACGGAAACGCATTTTCCGAATTAGCGGAAATTGAAGACATAAATTTATCTTGGAACGAATTGGATAAACTTTCCGCGGAAACGTTTCGAAATAACCCGGAAGTGAAACGTTTAGTCGTGCACAAAAATGCGCTGAAGAGTATCCCGAAAATAGATGATTTATCGAAATTAGAAATTTTAGATTTGAGCCATAATCAAATCAGCGGGTGGATCAATTTGTCACGTTTGTTCGAGAATCATCACAATCTAACGGATTTACGGTTGAATAACAACGAGATTGAAGGAATTGAATCGACGGGTAATAGGCCTACTAGTAGTACTACTAAATATAATCTTAATTTAAAAAAATTGCTAATAAATCTTTCTTATAACAGCATTCAAAGTTTGTTAAATGTGAGAATACCTAACCACGTGTCAAAGTTTGACGTGAGATATAATTTTATTCAAACCGTGTGCTTGTCGAGTTTAGGTTTTACTTCCGACTTAAAAGTTATAGACGTGCTGGACTTATACGAAAACCCACTGCAATGCAACTGCGTGAACCGCCAATTAAAATTACATACTTATAGAACGAAAATTATGTATTTCACAGACATCGAGTGCGAACTATTGCCAACTCCTATAAACTCCGATCCCGAAAAAAAACGCGTTAAATTGGTGGAATTAGAAGACAAAGACGGAAGTGTATGTCGAATTGAATTTAATCGCAGCGAGCAGTGTGTTTGCTATGGCATCGATGACTGCAGCGATTCGAACCCTCTCAACGGACACTGCTACGCTTTAACCGACATGTTGAGGTCAAATATAACGCACGTTTGCGAACATTTAACCGAAATTCCTTCTCGTGGGTATTATACAGACTTAAATCTACATTCAAGACATCACATGTATTTTAGCAGAAATAACATCGAAAGGCTAAAACTCGTACATTTCAACCATGAAAAACTATCCAATCAATGCGTCTCATTTCACTTGGAAAAATCCAACGTTCGGGTAATTGAAAATGACGCGTTTAACCGGATGACAAATTTACAAATTTTGAGTTTAAGAGACAATGGAATTCAAGTTTTACCCGATAATCTATTTTTAAGTTTAAAGAAATTGAAGGAGTTGTACCTCTCCAACAACAGATTAACAACACTAGGCCATCAAACAATTAATGACGTAATTAAGCTAGAGTTACATATCAACTCACTAACTCGCTTACCTATAATGACTAACACTAATCGTTTATTATTATCTTTGAGCAATTTAACTAACTTGAGTTTGCATGATAATCCTTGGAGCTGCGAATGCGAGTTTATCCAACCTTTTCATAACTATTTGGGGAACAACGCTGACATCATTCAACGAGTCAAACACATCACCTGTGTGGACCATAATGAGTATCATAATGCCTTACAATTTGACTTATCAAAGTGCAAACCGTTCTTGTATTTAACCGCCGTTGTTACAGCCACCACCTTCGCCGTTGTCATCATTACAATCGCTGTTTTAATATTCATCTACCGTCGCGAAATGCGCGTGCTCGTCTACTCGCGTTACCGTCTTCGTATCTTCGGATCGGAAGTGGATAATGACGTCGGCAGCAAACAATACGACGCCTTCGTGGCTTACAATAGCAAGGACGAAGACTTCCTCATCAACCACCTGATGCCTGGGTTAGAGGCTATCCCCAACCCCTATCGCCTGTGCATACACGAGAGGGATTTCCCCGCAGGAGCCTTCATTCAGGACAGCATCATACAAGCGGTGCAATTAAGTTCCAGAACTATCGTTCTGCTGAGCGAGAACTTCGTGGACAGCGGTTGGTGTCGGATGGAGTTTATGACGGCGCATGCGCAGATGTTACAAGATCGGTGTCCGCGCGTGTTGCTCATTGTGTTGGGAGAAATCCCTCGGAATTTGGATCCAGAGATGGAATTATATCTGAGGACTAATACGTATTTGCGATGGGGAGAGAGGTTGTTCTGGGAGAAACTGTATTACGCTATGCCAGACCAAAGAGTGACTACCCCTCCCACTGACATTATGCCAATGTACCAACTGTAAGTCAACCCGCATTTGAAATGCATTTTCATAAGCTAATGTTAAACACTTTAAAGATTAAATTGTCAATTTTTATACTGTAATTATAATTTATTGATTGTCTATTATTAAACTATTAATTTTTGCTAAAAATACTTTTCATAGATGAACTGCTGATTATCCCCTACAGTAATATTATGTTGTCCGTCGTAGCCTTGTGTTTTGTAACAATGAAGTCCAGAAATAATCGTCTGCTATTCTGTGTTTATTATTATGTTAATATAAGTTGTGTCGCAACCTTTTTAATTTGTATTTTCTTGGCCAAAGTTTGCAACTTAAGTCCATAAAATCTACACTGCTACTGCTCATAAATAACAAAGTAATTAAAAAAACACAACATTTATGACGATTATTAACTTTTCCTCGTATCTTAAGTCAAACTGATAGCCAATTGAATTTAATTTTGGATAAGGAAACAAGGTCTAAATGTAGCAATTCCCCTA
>JAQGAZ010001658.1:0-26024 GCA_034692225.1 Polydesmus complanatus
GATTTTGTGGATGAGCCACACTCGAGAGGCCAAAGAGCCGCATGTGGCTCTAGAGCCGCAGTTTGCCGACGAGGGCTTTACGGAAATGCGATGTGCATGTAACATAAGCTACAGTATTTTTGAAAGATCTTTCAAGTCCGCAACGCCCAATCTCTCAAACTTTCATCTGCGTCATTTAACTAGGAATTCAATCTTATTTTTGAGGGGGAGAGGACTGTCAAAATCGTTCTTTAATTCGAGAAATTTCGTTAAAACCATATACGTAACAATAAAAAATAAACGTTTACTAATAAACCGACCACCGGTACGTATTTAAACCGAAATAATAAACTACTGTACTGTATATTCAGAAAGAAAAATATATAAATTGCATTCAGTTAGAAAAAAAAAATAGACATACACAGTATAATAAACTTTATGCAGTTAAGAAAAAAAAATTCAGAACTAGACATTAGAGAATTTGCGGTTATGCTTTTTTGCTCGTCCATTTCTTATGTCGTCATTTTAAGTGCACGTAAGTTAAAAAAAAAAAAAAAAAGTACCGGTAATGAAAAAAATTGTGATTGCATTTTTTAATAAAAATTCTTACCAATGACGTCATTACAGCTTTAGGAATAATTAATTTACTTGTCAACTGTCGTAGGAAGTGGAGTTAAGCATAAAAACAGAGTAGAAATAGAGTGAAGCTCCATGTAATTATTATTCAAAACTGATATTTCGTCCCATTCTACGTTATAATTACAGTAGAAATTGTTATAACGACCTCGGATGTAGCGTTGTTTTGTTTCGGGAGTCCCCTTTTTTTTATTAAATTTATTAGTCGCCATATGGCAGTTCAAATGGGAAGGGGATATAAATAATTGGGGTAAAAATTACAATAAAAACAATTAAAATTCAAGTTATAAAATTCACATTTACGTTATCAAACTTTTTACAAACTGCCTACAATCACTAGTATAAATACAAGTAGCATCTAACAAGTGGCGACATACCAGCTTCATACCCTGGCAATCATAATAATTATGTACTCCCCTTATGAAAAACTGTTATTGCGTTAATAATATTAAAACCGTACTAAATCATCGATTATTCTCAAATGTTGTTCAGATTGAAAACACTTGGATGTAACGAAACTCGGATATAACGCCATAATTTTGTAAAAATCTGAATAAGAAATTCTCAACACTTGATTGATAAAACTATTTCCGCTTCGTCAAATTTCGCACTCAACCCTTGTTTATTGACGCCACGACCTTCACTTTATCGTATTTGACCCCCCCCCCCCCCTCCCCCAAAAGAAAACGAAATTGGAATGCCAAAACAATGTTCGGTAATAAACGCGAAGTAAGAGAGATTACGCAAATTACTTTATCCTTACGTAACGTAACGCAACCTGTGTAATAAAAAAGTGCGAAACAGCTCCGTCACGTTTGCATCATAAACAATAATATTATGAAAAACGAAACCCTCGTATTAATCATCGCGCAAGCGCCATTTCTTGACCCCCTCGATTAACAATAAAACAATAAATAAATAAAACATCTTCTTACCCGTTTCCCAACCTACGGCTCGTTCGTAGATGACGTAATCACGACGCTCGAGGTACAGGGTGAGACCCATTCGTCTGAAATAAAATAAAAGAAAAATGTAAACAATTCGATTGAAAGACATTGTAGAAAAGTTTCAAAGATGAACAGGAAGTGAAGGAGTAATGTTTTTAGTAATAATTTTAACTTTAACTTTTTACAAGCTTAGTGAGTGTACACCATACCCTTAATGTCACCATGCTTGTCATACTGTATTAAGTTTAGAACACTCGGTCGAGTAGGACGATTCTAGCGAGTTGTTTCCTCTGATTTTTAATGATTTGTTTGCTTATTTTGTTGTTCCCACCCCATCTCCTCCCAACAACGCTATACCCTACATGTACTTCACCCCTGGCCAACCCCTACAAATCTCCCCAAAGTAAAGAAATGCGAGGAATGCAGAGCCAGGCGTTGCTCGAAAAATCCACTTTCCTTCATTTCAAATTACAGGGTTGCTCGCAAATTACACAGGGAATTTTCTTTTTTTTTTTTATGCCGTAATTAAAAAAGCCAAATTTATAAAGAAAAACGTTAATTTTCATCCGAGCGGCAATTTTTCTATTTAACGCCTGGAGCGGTAATTTATTACAGTAGTACATTGTAGCTATTTTTTTTTTTTCATCGCAACTTACACAGTGATCTATCTTAACAGTAGTGATGATTTTTTTTTAACATAGATAAACTTAACAAAATTGTATTAAGCGAAAAACGTTTACTGAGAAAAACAAACAATTAAAAGGTGGACTAATACGATAATATGAAATTAATGCTGTCACATACGTATTATCAATTTAAAGAAGCGCAATTAAACGGCTATTTTTATTTAATAAGAGGCACATTTTACTAAAATCTTGGCGACTGTTTGCACAAGAATTTTCAGCAAGATCTAATTGTTTAAATTTACATAAACAATATTATAAAGTGCCATTTTTGCTATTTTGAGGCCTTACTGTTTTCAGCTCCAGATTTATGTGTGTTTAGGGAATGCCTTTTATATAAAAGATTGCTTACTCTGTTGTAAAAATAAAAATAAAAATGCGTTCAAAAGTTTACTTAATGCCTTTAAAAATTGAGTGATGTGTTTATGAGTTTAGCATTTGAGCATCTGGCATATGACCTCCTCTACTGAAACGGTACGTGTTAACGAAATTTGCATTAACCATTATAGCAGGTGCCGAGATCCAGTCGGCAGGTGCAGCCTGGATTGCGGTAATGACATGTCATCAAGTGTGAGCGCGTTAACACGTCCCGACTCAGTGGAGGAGGTCATATGCCAGATGTTATTTTTAATTATTAAATGGAAGATATTGTTGTATGTAAACATAAAGCAATTAATTCATTTTCATTAAAATTTCACTAATTTATAGATTTTTCAAAATTATAGTAGTTGCGTGGACTCCCTACATAAACAATTAAAATAACGAGTAACTTTATATCAAGCGCGGCGGCATATTTTTAATTCCCGATCCTTTTACACAAAGCTTCATAATCTAATTTACGTTCTATAAACCAATTGAATTAATCAAAACTTTTATTGATTACAGGCCGAGTTGAGCGTGCAAGGCGACGACTTCACGCGGCAAATGTGGCAGATGTACTCGGCGTTCGAGGACTTCTTAGAGCGACAAAACGACTGCGTAATGCTGGACGAGGAGCCGCGCTTCACTGCCGGTCAGCGTTTCCACCCTCCGACGTTGGGAGCCGAACAGGCGTCGGAAGAGGACTACGAACTGTGGTCCACCATGGCCTCCGTATCGCGCGATCACCGCACAGCCAGTGACGTCGAGGATGAGAACTACAGTGAACCAGAATTGGACAACGAAGAAACGGACCTGATCAAAGAAGGCATTCGCAACGAGATGGAGCGCCGGAAGTTAATTTTGCGATTAGAGAACGCGGAAATGATGCTGACGGATCAATCGCGTCATCACTTCCGCTATCCTAACACTTCGGCACCGCCTCTTTTCACTTCGCCAATGAATAGTAAAAGTGTACGGCGTCACCGTCACTGTCAGAAACGCCGACGCCTCCCAGCACCTCCTTCCCATCGCCACTTGCGAGAGTCGCGCCCCGGAGCGTCGCCGGACGAAGACGTCGCCAGCTTCAACCACCACCTGCACCACCATCGTCACCACACTAATCGTCACCATCACCACCTTTTGGAGTTCTTTGACGACAAACTCACGCAATCCACACCCAGTGTCAACACCAGCGCCACCAACCCGGACGTGGGCGTGACTGTGGAACCAAATAACGATATGAAACGCTGCGGAACGCCCACTATTCCTTACGGGGAGATTCCCTATCGTCGTTCCAGCGCCCCAGAACTCTTGGACAACCCGTTACTCGAAACCATCAGCACCATCGAAGATTTATGCGAATCGGACGATTACGCCGAATTACCATTGAGTCGGTGCAAAACGCAACTTCCGCATAACGCCGCGGCTTCCGGTGAAAAAGGTGTCGGTGAAAAGTGCGAGGAAAACAGCCAACCAGAAGTGTGTAAGGAAGAACGCCAGCAGCAACAGCATAATAGTGACGGTGATCGCGATTCGGTGGGTTATGCGGGTTCAAACTCCGTGGACAGTGGTTATAAAAGTTCTTGTCCTACGCCGGAACTTCTGGATCCCTGCTATTACGCTCAAGGCGCCATCTGCAACGGCCTCAGCTCTTCCGCTTCCTCCTCCAGGCGTAACTCAAAGCTGTCGCGCGAGAGCAAGTCGCGTAACATTCCCATGGGAACGCGCGCCATTCGACATCACGCGCCACCACTTTCTGCCACCATCGCCTCCCAATCGCCTTCAGCTGAAACCGGAAATAGCAGCAGCGTAGGTACTGGAAGTGGTAGCGGAACGAGCAGTCCCAGTCGCAACAGCACACCAGCCACTGAGACGAGTGGTGGTGGTAACAACAATCGCTCACCCTCGGACTATAACTACTATGACGTCAACCTCGATCACCTCATGTACTTGCGCCAATCCCTCCTCAGCGCCATCCAGCGTTGTAACTTAGGAGAAAGCGGAAATGGGAAAACAACGACGGAAAGCGATAGCGATTATCTCTTTGACTCCACAGACATTCGCCAGTTTATGAGCGAACCTCAATCTCGCAAAAGCTGGTCATCCGTAGACCTGCGTTCGCACTCACCGCCTTTGCCCGGCAGTTTGCTGGATACCGGAAACGCCGGAACTACGCTGAACGACAGGTGGGCCCTGCAGAGAGAGGAGGAGATGCGTTCGCTAAGGCATCAGCTGAGGAGCAACAGCTTGGTTCAAGTTAACGTCCACGAGAGTGATCAAGACGAGCAGAGAGTGACGTTAGCCGGAGACAACGCCGAGTACTACGACCTCGAGAGCATTAAGGACTTTCCATGCAGCTACGGAATGACCACCGAACCCAGGAACAGAGCCTCGAGTCTGGTCAAAATCAGGAAGGTCAAAGGTAAACTAAAGTATATCATGTAACATTTGGCCCTTATTAATAACACTTTTAATATGGTAAACAATCGAATTTAAAACGTGAAATTTAGCCGGTATTTAGAAAAGTTTCTTCCACCAATAATTCTATATTTAAAAATTCAGTTCTACATCTTGTTTGAAAAACTTTAAAGTAGTTTAGTTAAACCTCTTTTCTAAGAATTTCAGATTATGAACTTGTTTTTAATACAGCTTGTAAATAATATGTGCTTAATCTAGATTAAAGAAATTCGGTGGCAACGAAATCCAACAATTTAGTCAAGACTTAAGTGCTCTCTAAACGCCTACTTTAGCACGTCACATTACATTTTACCTTTAACAATTTCCGTTATAAGACCAAAAATGAAAAATAACGCATTTTTAAAAGAATAAAGCACTCTAAATTCGATCCAATTACTTTTTTTTAAAAATACAATATGTAAAAATAAAATTGAGTTTAGGGTGTTCGATATTCTAAAGTGAGATCAACCTCACTAAATTTAGCAAACAAAGAAAATGTAGAGTGATCGTTTTGCCCCAGATTTAAATTCAACTACTGTACAGTACTGTAATAAATGAAAGAAAACAAGATTCATTTTCGTGGATAACGTTAACCTCAATACGATGAAAAGCTTTGCGAAACCCCAATCTGTATATACATTACATTGTTGCTATGGAAGTTGATAATGTAAACAAACGCTATTCAAATTTAAACGCTTTTGTTTTGATTGTACAAATTTAAAAAAGCAATTTAGTAAAATAAAAAAAAAAAAATAATAATATCGGTAGCAAATATTATTGTTAAAGTTAGCTACAAGAAAATTATTTGTATTCATAAATACACTGCATATTATTATTTTTTTTTTCTACTGTAAAATTTCGCAAAAGTATTTAAAAAAATATTTTTAAACTGAAAAATAATTTACTACCGTAATTAAAAAATTAATAATTAAAATTCATCAATTATTTTATAATATTCGTTTTTTTTTTAACATAATGTTTTCCCCCGAAAATGCTCGTAAAATGGTACAATGAAATTTATTTTGGGTAAACTGAAATTTTGTTGACATCAATCCCTAATCTCTGCAGAGGGACAGGGTCTAAATTTATAGAAAGTTTAATAAAATAATAATAATAATAAAAAAAAAATGGATCGAATATATTTTTTTATTATTATTAAAAGATTCAAACTTTCTTTAATCGAATAGTAGTGGGGTTGTTTAATACTGACGACGCAGATTTTCTTGCACATGAAATAAATTGAATTCAGCATAACATACAAAAACGTAAAATTGAGGTTTGACCGAATTTGATCAAAATTTAAAAAAATCAATAGAAATTTTATTTTCTCCTTCGATTTCTAATCAGGCGCACGTCACGTGTCCGATTGATTGATTGATAGATGAACGGTATCAATAAATAACCCCAATGTTTTGTTCTCTATCGGCCATTATTTCGATACCCATTTTCGAATTTCTATGAAAAATATTTGATGGCGACCTCGCTTTCATTATTACGAAATTGGTTCAACCTTAGCACACAAAAAAAACTTTATCTCGCACTTTATGTAATTACGTTATTTTCCAAAAATGAATCTATTAATATGCACTACCAAAAACTAGCATCAAACATCTAAACCCTAACACTTGACCACTACATTCACTCGTTTACTCCACTAGTTAAACGTGACACAAACTCCAATAAACAATCACTAAACCAAAAAATAATAAATAACCAACAGTATTTAAGAATATATTAATAATGCAATTATTGTTTCCTCAATTATTAGACGAGAGCCCCCTGATGGAGAAAAAAGCAATCAAAGCGTTGGTGGCGTCAACTCTCGAGGAGACCGCGCGAACCGGTCGATCGTCGTCCAAGCAGCCGTCGCAACACCACTCCAGCGAGCCCAGCGCCGAAATGAAGATGCGGGCGGAAGTGGCGTCGAACGAGACGGGCATCGACCGGGCCAAGTTCTCGGAAGTGGCCGTGTGCATGCTGAAGATCATCGAGGACATTCAACACCAGCAGCTACAGCAGAAGCCCAGAGAGATGACGTCATCTCCGGCCAGCTACGACAGCGAGCGGTTAAGCGGCGCCGACTACCACCTGTACGAGGAGATCAGCTACGACCTAGCCGGCTTACACTGCACGGCAGCGTCGCTACTACGCTCGGCCAACCAGCGCGACGGTCCGCCTAAACAGATGCCGCCGCCGCTGCCAGCGCGTCCCAACAGCATCTTCGGGTTGAACGACGCGCGGGGGAAATTTCGCCCCGAGCAGCACGTCAAACCTAAGGGTCCGTCGCCTCGGCCAAAACACCTGACCGCCGCTCCCCTTAGGCCGACGCGCAGAGGCAACCTGTACTCCATCTTCACCGAGCAGAGCGATCGCCGACACCTCTCGCGCTCCCTGGAGAGGGAATGGCGACGGGGCGCTCCACCGCCGCACTTCGATAACATGGACGACGAGTACGGCTTCAAGGTGGTCATCAAACAACCGGCAACTAGAGAGACACGGACGTAATCGCATCCGGTCGTCATGTCCTTTTTTATTTTAGAAAAAAAAAAATTAAGGAATAAACGTTTCGCAAAAATAACGTCAAGTAAATCACGTGAGATCGCTCGTTCAGCTTTTAATAATAATTCACTCATCCTCTCAAAAATCGATACTAAACTTCTAAAATCACTCACTTAACTGCAAAAAACATTCACTAAACTACGAAAAACACTCACTAAACTACGAAAAACACTCACTAAACTACAAAAAACACTCACTAAACTTCATAATTATGACGACTTCAAACAATATGACGACCATTGTTTTTGGTTTTTTTCAGAGGGTTTAGTGAATTTGGCAGCTGATATTTAAAAGTTTAGTGAGCGATTTCAAGTTGATTTGAATGTTGCGATTATTAATTGAGGAATTCGCCTTGCCCTAAAAAAAAATTGTAATCTTCTTGAGGTGTTCTATAATAATAATTTCCCACTACGTGTAACATATCCGTTACTTATCGATAAAAAAACGGATCTTTGGTTACCGTATTTTACAGACTATAAGACGCATTTGGCTTTTTTTTACCTATAAAATTATAGTCCATAAAATACGGTACCGCTAAACATAGTTGAATAGAATTACAGAATTTTCAAAGGGAATAAGTGATAAAAAAAAAAGCAACTTTTGTTGTTGGTTACGAGCTTTTGCAAAACGTAATTGTTTTTCTAGACTCATTATTTGGGTAATAGCATAGCAATGGCTAATGTCATAGGAGCTGCAGACCCCCTGTAATTTATTCCCCTCCCAACCGGACGTGCCGGACTATTTGGCGGGAGCTCTCAAACCTGTAATTTACGAACCAGTATGGTCGTTCGGACACTAATAACGAAGGTTGGTGAAGGAACGAATGACACAAAAGTGGCCTAATCTAAAAGAGGTCACCTTTGGGCCACACTTGAAAAGTGTTTAGGGCACGAGACAATAATTTGCAAACACCCCAGTTTTGTTTCTTAGAAAATTTCAAGTAATTCAATTTATTAAATTGATAGATTAGTAAATCTTATAAAGTTACCAAAGGGGTTTTAAAACACACGAAAAATACCTTTTTGAAGTTGGTAAAAATTACTTAGGTATCTACCATAAAAACAGCGATACAGTCAAATTTTAGTAAGCTATATGATTGCATTAGTTATACTTACTAATGTTCAATCAGAGTGTACTTGTTGCTCAGAAAAGTCAATCTAAAGCGCGTTTCTTGAAATCATTTTAATGGGCGATAAAAGTTTACGTCCAATTTCAATTAAAGCACCGTCAATCACACTAGGAATACACCAACCTTAACAATTTGTTTTTACTAAACAACAGTAGCCCTGCTAAGAAACTTATTTACAGAAATATGTACTTTGCAGTCGCTAAATATTCAAAGTATGCTTAAAAGCAAACAAAATTGAAGGATACACTTTTTTTTCGATCAAAATAATAATTATTATTAATTTTTCACTATTTAATTAGGACGCAAAAATCGAAAGTTGAAGTTAGTTTTGTCTCGTTTATCTCGGATAGCTCGATCAACGATCCGATCACACACGCCCAAAGTTTAATTATTAAATCATAATCAAAATAAATATATCGATCATCACTAAATTAGCTTATAAAATCCCAATACTGGTAATACATGACGTAATAAATTCTTAATAGCGACCAGCGCTATGTCGCTTTTTACATTTTTTCGCCATTTTTCCTACTCTTTCACGCACTTTATACTGTACATTTAAACTATGGAATGCCATTGTAACGAAAATACCGATATAAAAAAAAAAGACTTCCCAAAATTTACTTGGAAACTAAACGATAATGGGAGTTTACTAAACTAGCAAGCAATATGTTGCTGAGTTTAATAACTTAATTTTTAAATTTAGTGCAGGATTTTTAATAAATTTTCCTATCCAGTTTAGTAAAACTTTTTTATCCTCTCAATTACGAGTATAATAAGCTTAGCACATTTTCTTTTTTCGAGTTTTCTGAATGCTTTCCTAACCTTAGATACAGTACCTTTCTTTTTATTTTGAGTTTAGCAAAGCTTTAACAGAGTCTAAACACATTTTTCGAGTTTAATAAAAAACGTTTTAATTCTAAAAAAAAAAAAAAAAATTGGGGTTAGAATAATAATTTAGTTTCCACTCTTGTTTTTACTAAGTATTTTTCGTTTTAGTGGCCTCCCATAGTAAACCTCCGCGCCTGCGAAGCAAAACAAGAAGAAGAAGAAAAAAAAAAACAATCATTGAATTTCCACTGTAAATACGAATCGCAATCAGGGATTATTTTGTATCGAATTATCGATATCGAACGATACTAATAATTATTGGCTTCAAAAATAATCTTTTAATTAATTATTCCCGTTTGAATACGACAGGTGGACTCGCGCGCCTATCCTGTATAGTAATAATTAGTTAGATAAAACGCACTCGTATCAATTATTAACACCTAATTAATAATAATAATTATTTAATCGATCAACTTGTATATAAATTATTATATAAATATTTAAATTACAACAACAAAAAAAAAAAATTTTTTTTTTGTCCATTTACAACGAAGAAAAAAAGAAACATTTTTTTTTTTGAAGGATAGAATAAAAACGTTAAAATTGTATTTAAAAAAAATAATAATAAAAAGTTTTTTAAAAATGGGTTTGTTTTGAGCGCGAACATTTTTACATTGAAAACGAAAGAAATAAAAAAAAAAGTGAAATTGTAAAATGCAAAAAAAAAAAAAAAATTAAAAAAAAAAAAAATAAAAAGAATAATAAAATAATAAAAAAAAAATCTTTCTTGCAAAGTGTCACGTACTGAATTTTTCTTCCCAGTAGAAAAACTCGATTCAACGTTTGTTAAATCCAACGCCATAAACGGATTCACAATGCACGGTGTGAAATCGCATTAAACATCAAATGAAATTGATTTCGTCATACGCGGATATTACGTAAGCTGCGAATAGTGAGGGACAAAAATAGAATAATAATAATTAAGTTACAGAAGAAGTTACCGTTAAATAAGGTAGCGCTAAACGAATACTGTACCGCAATTCGAAAAACCTCATAATAATTATTGTGCTTATTGGGTACGTTAACGTTGAAAAAACGTCATCTTTATATTTTGGCATTTTCATAAGAGTATTAAACGCTAATTAATTGCCAATTCTCTCGCTTCAAAATCAGTTTTGCACGCGCGGATCAAGTGTACAACAGACTGTCATCAGTACCTTTATTAGCTGATTCCATTTTACCAGGAGTCTACTTTTTTCAAGAACGCATCATTCCGAGAGAAATAGAAAAAAAAACTTTTGAAACCAAAAGAAAAATATAAGTAATAACTACAGTAATAAGAATTGAAAATACGAAGGCGAGTACAGAAACAAACCATTTGGTTGTTGCTTAAAAAGCGCCCAACTTTGTCGGAGGTGACGTAAGCTAATCGGTTTGTTTACCTGTTATTCCCAGTAATAAACAATCATCAATTGCATATTACCTATCCAGCATTTGGCTCTCGGCCATACATTCCACCCTACCCCCACCGGACAAAATAGCGGCCCCTTCGCCCTTAGCCCCGCCCCGGACAGCTACATCGCAATTACGGTGGCGCAGTGAGCTACAAATGCGCGTTAACATTCTTCAGAGAAACGCTTCCCAAACTTTAATACAAGTTCTATCGGGCAACTTGGTAAAGATTTTTGAGGGCGCGTTTTTATCTAAATTCATTCCACTTTTTACAAAAAAAAAAATTAATTTAAAAATCGAAAAATAAACTCCTTTTTTCTTTCACTCCCATTTCATCCATCTCCCTCATTCCTTGATCTATTTCGATGAGAATTGACCGGCGGCGGTCATCCTCTTCCCCTTTGCCCCTCACGCAACCGTACATCACCCAACACTCACACCTGCAATTAAGCCACGCCCGCTCGGGGCCTAGGGTCGCAGGTCAACCGCATTCTATGATACATTTTTAATTGTATTCACAGGAAAAAATAAGAAAATAGGGGAATATTTTTGCAGTGAATGGGCGTGTTTTTATACACAAAAAAAAAACAAAAAAAAAAAAAAACACGAATTTTGGGTTAAAGTTTTTTATGTAATTTATGGTATCCAAAACACTAAGTTGTTTTTAAATAAGTTTAAAATAAAAATAAATTTTTATATTCTGTTTAAAAATTAAATTTAAATTTTGTTCAATTAAAAATGAACATCCCTTTACAATCTTTACTAGCATTCCGTCTTAACGCAATTTAACTCACGAAGTCTTGCCCCAAACAAACGGTACTGTACCGGTACCTAGGTCCTCATTTCGCCTTATGTGCAATTTTGTACAAATTACTTCTAAATTGGTCCCAAATAAATTTAATTAAACTAAATTCTGTAGGCAGTTGAAGAAAATACGCAACTTAAATGCTTTTAATTAACTCATTTATTTAATTTTTTTTTTTTAAATTACGAAGTTCTAGTGACTCGCTCAATGGAAGATTCTCTTGAAAAAAATTGCAATATAATGTTATTTCTTCAATTTATTTTTATATTAATATAATATACGAAATAAATCTGAGGTTAGCCCACTTCTTAAGTTTATAATAATTAAGCTCCGTTCGCGCATGATCAAATTCAGACGCTAATTCATGCGTTACCAATTATCATTCGTGCGCCCTTCAACATCAGCAAATTCAAACGACTGTCAATATTTGATCTAACACGCATGCGCAAAACTCAACCAAACTATAAACAAAGTGTATTTTATCTCAAAATGCGGTAAGACTGATTTTTACTTAAGACTTTGTTTTTACCATCACCTGGTAAGAATAATACTGTAGGACACAATACTCTCTGCACTAGCTTTACGTAAATACATGTAGTGGTACTTGTACTAGTCTATACCCTGGTTTAACTACAGTACGTTATATAAAATTCTCTTTAATTTCATAAATTGGCCACTGAGCGCACACCCTCATTACTCACTACTTACCCTCACTATATTTCATGTTCAACAAACCCCTATAAAATACTCAACGGCAACCTTTTATTATTACCGGGTATCATTATTTTAGTCGCTATTTTTAGTTGGATTTTGCATCTAAAGTTAACGAACAGAGATTAATCTAATTTGGTGCATTTTATAGCGGAGAAGCCACGATACCTAAGCCATACTGCATGTACGACTGAATATTTCTCGGTCACCGGAATAAAATTAAAACCTTATAACCAATTTTAAAATTTTCAAACGCCAACTTGGCTTTGACGCCTGAGATCAACGCCAAGATAACACTTTACCAACATAAAATTGACTTTATAATAAAAAAAATCGTCGTACTGTACAAAAAAAAAATGCAGTTTGCCTGATAAAAACAAAAAAGTTAACCGCTACCTGTAGAATGAAAACAACTTTCGCTGAGAAAAAAACCGTTAACAGGCTACAGTAGTTCCTTATAAAAACTGGGGCTCACTAAACCCTTATAAAACTCTTAGAAGTACTCAGTAATTTAGCTAAAATTTCTATCTAAATTCACAAATTGATCACTAAACAATGCAAATATTTTCTAAACTCACTAACTGAACTACTGTTACAGTACATGTACCCTAGTTACTGCATGTACTGTATAATTATGCATTCATATTAAATTTTAATACCTACAACTACCCACTAAACATTTTTGATTTCATTCAAAATTTCTTAAAAATTAATATTAATTTATTAATTAAAAATATTCAAAGATTCTAGGTTATAAAAAAAAATGTGAGCATGCCTTTGCGTCAGCCACAGAGTTTACAGTACCGGTATTCTAATAATTACGCAAATGTGGTTAAACTCCTCACTGTATTTCATCAGCTAAATTAATTAATATACTTCGCACGTAAAAACAAAATATATGTAATATAATATTGTAAAATAAAAGTGGAATGATTACAAGTTCACCACCAGTATCCTCCCTTTCAACAAACGATTTCCCTCGAAACTTGAGAGATCCAGTGGGCGGTTCCACCGGAAATTCCCCGCGTGCCATGCCTCACTCCGTGTTTCCCGCCAAAACAGTAGTGTGCTCGTGTAGTTGAACAATCTTACTTCAAAAACTGCTTTCCTTCGGTTCTTTAGTAATCTCAATGCCATCACCCACAGCAAACCTCCTCCAACATAATATACCCCTTCCTCCCAACACCCCTCTTTGAGAATTTGAATTTTTTTTTTAATAATAAAAAAAAAAGGAGGGTAAATAAACAGTAAGGATGCGTTATTAATTTCAAAAATAATAAATCACCATGTTGTTTACTTTTTTTTGATTTATAAATAATAATAACCGCTTCGATTTGCTTACTTGACGTCACTGTCAACGTCACCAGGCCAATTAAGTGTCGCCTTAATTATAAGACATTCGTTTCGTCGAGCTGGCATTGAGAATCCGATCGACAGAGACGAGCACAAGTCACCCCTTCCTCATGGCTAAACTCTACCGACGGAAGTCCTTCGCCTTCGCGCAACTGTTGCTGCCGCTCCTCATGCTTCTCAGCACCCGAGCCCAAGATGTCATCGATGGGCCAACCGGAAATAACCTTACCGACGCTCTTGTACCACCCAAAAACACTCTTCAACCTGGTAAATTATTTGTTTTATTTTATTTTTACTGAGTCCATACATTTTCCCGACAATAGTACTGTACATGTACAAAAATAATCAACTCAGTGAAGGCGACAAAAGAGCTACATTTTCCATCTTTCAAATATTTATTTTTGTACTTAATCTTCATATTTTTAATTTTAATTTATACCGCTTTCATCAAATTATCAGCTGATTTTAATTTTATGTTATTTTTTTTTTTTTAAATTTACGGATTTGATTTTCAGTTACTGATAATAATTATTACTGTACTGTACATAATGTATTTCATTTTTAATTTACATTATTATGCACAGTATATTGTCTGCGGTCTTGAATTTTCCTGTTGCTTTAGTAATTCTGATTCTATTAAATGTAGGTAGGCTATTCACACTTTACTTTTGATAATTTTAGTTTTTCATTCAAATTTTATTATTCCTGTTAAGTTTAATCTAATTTTATTACTGTATTTGTATGGACAGCAAGTATTCTGCTGTTTTTAATTTTCATCTATGGTATTTCTTTCGTGGGTATTCTATTTTATCGGCATTTCTGTAACTGTTTAAACATTCTCCTCAATTCATCCTCTAAAATGCGGCTAAATTGGTAAATTTCGGTGGCACATTTTTTCAATTTCACCCCAGAACCTGGGAACACCCTCTACTCTGCTATCATATCGTATCTCTCAACAACTGAAAATGTTTTGGCAAAAACGGTCGCTTTGCTCCATCAAACATGTTTGGAGGGAGGTTCAAAAAATTCGCATTAAGCCAAGGCGCTGAAATTTAGGTAGGAATTGCCCAAAAGGGCCATTCCGGTTCCTAATCAATGTATTTTCGATTATCGTAAAAACCAATTATTCACCAATTAAAAAAAAAAAAAATTAACTCAATTGCGCGAAATTTACAGTTTTGCCGCGTTGTTTGTATCGAATCCGTAATCGGAAGTAGGGCTGAGAAAATGGATTGGGTTTTGCAAGAGATGAAAACTTGCCAATTTTATATTAATATACTGGCACAACAAATAATTATAAAACTTTTTTAATTGGTGGAAAATCCGGCTTTAATTACTCTACTTGCATAAATTAAAAGCGGAATAAAATTTGAATTTAAAATAAATTAATTGGCAAGCATTGTCAGCTGAAAAGTAGGCTAATGTACAGTATTAAAACTTAAAAAAAAAAAATTCCATTGAGTTATAATTATTTTAAATAAAAATCCACAATTTCTAAGAATAATTTTGTCAAGACCAAGTCCTACCTCGTTTTACATTGAACTCAGTGTGTTAAACCATGTGGCTACCAAAAAGAGATTAAAATACAATGTAGGCTACAATCATGTACATGTACTTTGTTTTTGCAAAGGGAGAAAACTAGACAGATTTGTAGATTTGCGAATGCCATTTTTAAACTGTTTTAAGTTTTAATCTTTTACTCTTGATTTTTCTTTTAATCTTAGTATAAGAGTGCGAGTGCACTCTCATGGAGCACAGTCTTTCTCAATATTACAACAGTCAGTGGGATTAAATTTTCATCAAATAGTTATAACATGGAGAGAAATTGAGCTCCTTGAAAGTGTACTCACAATCAAGTGCTGATTCTAAATACGACCCTAAATCACAATCAAGGTGCTTAATCTTGATTAATGCAACGAATCCGTTAAAATCTATATAAAACAGAAATATTTTTGTTCCATTATTGAAGGTCGCAATAAAACGCGGAACTTGTAGGTTAATTTTTAATTCATAATAATAACGTTCCTAGATAAGTTGAAATAATTATATAGTATTTTAATGTCTATAACGTTATAGGGAGGGAAGGCGGGGGGGGGGGGGAGTTGGGAGAAACAGCAAGGACACTTGCTATAAGCCAAACAGCATAGGGTACCTCACAATTATTATTCATATCCGAGTATAAAAAAAATGGATATATTTGTCGAATTTACTAAATAGCAATATGGTGCCATCAAAGTTAACCCCACACCTGGCACCGCATTTCCTCTGACACAGTGAAGTTGAAAAAACTCTTCAAAAAAGCAGTTAGAAAATATTTTTGCTACGACTAAACAAATTACCGTCGTCAAATTTTAGAACAATCTGTAAATCAAAAACAGTTAATGTTCGCAAATGTTTGTGGATCCGGAAAGAACCCGAAAGCACCGGATTGCTTATCATTTGTTTGTTTGTTTAGTTACATTAGTCATTCAAAAAGCGTCTTAATTGAATAATAATTGCAGCAAAACCGATAAAATAAAACAAGCGAGTTTTGTGTACATGTTTCTCTTGGCAATAGACTGAAGGTCGTCGCCACTTATTTTATTTTGTTCGTCCGATCAGAAAATTATCTATAATGTACTGTAAGTGTATTATGGAAAGCGCAATTAGCGTGAATTAACGATACTTTTCGTTAGCTCGTTAAACAGCCTCATTTTAACCTGCAGACTTTTAATTTGAATCGTTAGACTTATACTAAAAAAAACTTTGACTCGTGTTGCAATTAATAATACAATGTATATTTTGACTCGTCATTAAAAAATCTAGTTCTTCGAGTTCAGTTTGTTAAACTATAGCGGTTAGATAAATTTTATTTTGTGGATACCAAAAATAAAAATCGAAATTATGAGCCTATGCACACCAATTTCTTGTACTACAGTTTTTGATGCTGTTCTAGAATATTAAAATTCCTCAATGTTATGTCCTGCATACGAGTTGCTAAACAGTTAAAAAAAAAATTTGTGTCTGCGCATAAACATTAAATTTGGATCTTTTTCTATAAAAAAGGATTTGCTAAACCATGTTAAAAAATTTAGACAAATTGAATAAATAAGGGTGATAGAAACCAATAAAATTATCCCAATAAGAACGCGATAAACATCATTACAAAAAATAATAGGTAGGGCTACCACAGCGAACTTTAACAAATTTAATTTTGTTCTTTAGCTTTAAATTAAAATTTTAAAAGTCCGCGGTGACAAGAAAATATTGTACAAAAAACAATCCGTTCTTAAACGTTACCGTAATTACTTAATATATGAAATCAATCGATTCTAATAATGATTTTGATGGCTTTCAGCTGGTTATGGTGAGGAGTGCGCGTTGGACAGGGAGTGTCAACTGGTGGACCCATTCACAATCTGCCATCTCCACAAGAAATGCGGCTGCAGGGCGGCCTATATTCTAATTTCCGGTGTGTGCCGCTTACGTCCGACCCCAGGGACTCACGCCCTAGCCAGAGGTAAGCTACTCCCCGTCAACGAAGGGCCAAAAGTTTTTACTTAAGTCATTTGTTTTTCCGAAGTTACAATAATTCATTTCATTTAATTTTTGCCCTTACTTCGAAACCACATTCATCAATCATTAAAACCTGACTAAACCAAAATCGTTTATCTTTTTGGAAAACAGCTTCTGCCACCCACGTACGTGTCATTCTGAGCCAATCGCAGAAAACGGCCATTATTTGCGCTACCGCCGCTGCAGTGGGCGGCGGACTTTTGGTTCTGTTTGTCGTCCTCATTAAGTGAGCGCATTGTTTTTTCTCGTTCATCTCTTGCACGCAACTAATTAGAATTATCTATTTCAGCAAAAGGAAACGTACTTCACCCGAACAGAGGAAAAAACGCTGGGTCCTCGAACATATCACCGTAACTCCACTAGCCAAATACTGATCATTCCCATCACCTAATCGCACTCATCAATCGCCAAAATAACTTTTTATTTTTATTTATGTTTATACAGTAATTGATTTTTTTTTTTTGCGAATGTAGGCCTACATTGTAAATAAATTATTTCATAATTTCTATTCTTCCTTTTTCGAATGTATCGCTAACAGCACATTGACACGCAACGTTCTTTCATAAAGTAATTATATTCTACAAAGTAATAATACAGTAGGTCTACATCCATATTGCGTAAAAACGTCTAATTACTAGTCTTAACATTGCTATTGATTGACTACTGTATTTATTTAAAAAAATTATACTGCTTGATATGCTGCGATATTCAAATAATGTATTTAACTCTAGAACAATAGTTGAAGTTTAAATCTTAGAATCTATATTTTAACGTTGAATCAAATTTAGAAATCCCTTTAGTCTTAAATAGAAATCTAATTAAATATTTAAATCAATAAAAAAATTTTTTTTGCATAAAACAAAATGCTTAATTAGACCTTGAAAATTAATACTGTATTTCAATCCTACAAAATTACTGCAAGGCAATCCACTACATCTACTGCATAAAAAATAGTTAAAAGTTCTCTTTGAAAATTAAAATATGATCGATACAGCAAATTATTTTAAAAAATGCTACTTAGCTAGCCAATCATTCTTAAAAAAACAAATCCGTAAAAAAATGCTAACGGTATTAAATTCATTTGTCTGCATTCTTTTATTTTTATTGTTTCTTGTCGATTTTGGTGTACTGTATCTCGAACGAATTTTCACTACCGGTATTTAATCATTTTTTCCAGAACAGTACAGCATTTAAAACGAATAAAGAAAAGAAGGTTTATGAAGACTAGATTAACGTAACTTACAGTACCATCACCATTATTAAACGCGTTAAAAGACGGATAATCCTCATTACTGTATTAAGTCTTACATCTATTTTCGTCTTTTAATTGTTGATTGTTTCCAAGTTTGGCTGACAATCTGAATTCAGATCTAACTGCCTACAAGTGTCAAAGAAAGTCGTAAACTCCAATTTGAAAGAACTCTTTAAACGTTTCAGGAATTTCTTCAATCCATTTTAAACAATCTTAAATATCTTTTAATCTACAGTACTTGGCGTGTGTCATACCAGTTACATGTATTATGGCCACACTTCATTCCGAGGAAAATAATAATAAACTTGCAACTACTAATTATACCATTAACAATAGCAACCTGCTGCTTATTAAAAAAACCCAACTGTTTTGCTAATATTACCTTTACTAGACGGTTTAATTCTCAGTCTTACTGTATTAGGAATTTGTTTCTCGCCAATGCCAGCGCAGCTGCAGCTAAACACAGTACATGTATAGGCCCACCGGTACTATTATTTCTCAATCCACCCTTTAAATTCGCTCATTATTTTGTGACTGAAGTAGAAGTAATATGGTATCTCCTACAATTTGTACTTATAATTATTTACAACAAACAATAAATTAGAAAACAAAATGATTTGTTTTTTGGCCTTGAATAATTGTCACATAGTAAAAACGCTCCAAAATAGAAAGCTCTATTTCATCAAGCTCATCTATTTAATATTAGCGTACCATAAATCTACACTCATAAACAAGAAAATATTGGTTTACCGTGTTGATCTGTTGTTGTTATTGTTGTCACTTTGCTATTATAGCGTCCGCTGCTTTGTTTTTCTTCTTCTTTTGTGCAACGTACCTGAGAAAATTAACACGACATGTAAATCAATACCGGTAGCCTGTTGTGATTGCGAAATTAAATAAATGTTTTCAAAGATCGACTTACCCGTTCAATCACGACATAACCTGCAGATATCATTATTTTGTCACGTGATGAAAACAAAAAAACTATTTTCTAATTTTTAAAACCGAATTAGAACTGTACAAAATTGTACTTTGTCTTAAGCCCCGCAGGGAACCCGATATCACTACACGAATCGTTCAATTTCGCGAATAAATTAACCCGAAACTTACAACACATACCGCACACGAAACATTTCGTTAAAATATTTTACCTTCATAACCACACAATTGAATTAAAATAATTATTTACTCGGAAAACTATTTTATTTAAATTATTGCAGCACAATTTGGTAGAACCATAGTTACGTAGAACTGGCAATACGGCGAGTACGTCATTTTGTTGTCAAAATCATAACGCCTTCAATTTCCCGCCAGTTTATTACTATTTACATTATTTTCTTTAAATTCTTTATTTAAATTTAATACTAACAATTTTATAATATATATATTTTATTTTAGTAATTAAATATTATTAAAATTTTAGATAATACCGAAAATGTTTTATATATTTTTATTTTAAAAAAACTATTATGACGTCACAACCATCAGATTTTTGAATGACGTCATTTGTTTGTTTTTTTTTATCAAAGAGCGGAAGTTGCTTAAAGTTATCCGGTCGTCTGCTAACAACTTACACAATCCAAATTTTTCATTGGGATTCGTACAAAGTGCTCGGTTAATTTATTACTGTAATAATAAAATGCCTGTGGAAAACTTAGAAGAACAAGGATTAGCCAAAAATCCGAATTTGGAATTAGCTCAATGGCAGTTTTATTTATCTTTAGACCAGCATCGAAATGACCGCGAAGTCCGCGACAAGTTGATGTCGGCGATTGTGACGGACAGTAAGTAACAGGGCGCAGATCTCATTCAAAATCTGCTTACTCACGCTCGAAATACAATTTTAATTTTGCTTTGCGATAGATATGGGTCCATTTTATGAAGAAGTATGTACGAAATTGAACTGGACGGTGGATCAGAATTTATTGAAAAAGCTGAAAGAAGCGAATACGGCTGAATTAAAGCGATTAAACGACACTATCGAAGACGCCGAGAAGAATTTGAGCGAGATGGAAGTGAGAGAAGCAAACTTGGCCAAAGCTGAATACTTGTGTAGAATCGGCGACAAAGTAAGTTTCAAAATTATTTTGAAACTTAACAAATATTATAAAATAATGCCTTTTCAGGAGGGTTCGTTGACCGCATTTCGTAAAACCTTTGACAAAACCGTTTCCCTCGGTCATCGACTGGACATTGTTTTCCACGTCATTCGTATAGGTTTATTCTATATGGATCACGATCTCATCACGAGAAACATCGACAAAGCCAAGAGGTGCAGTTTCGATAATCTATTGGTCATTTCGTTTTTTAAATGGTTACACAATATTGCAGCATAATCGAAGAGGGAGGAGATTGGGATCGTAGAAACCGATTGAAGGTCTATCAGGGAATCTACAGCATGGCCATCCGTGATTTTCGCAGCGCCGCAAAGTTTTTTCTAGATACGATTTCAACGTTTACCTCATACGAACTCACCGACTACAAGACCTTCGTGACTTACACCGTTTTAGTTAGCATCCTAACTCTGCCTAGAAACGACCTCAGATCGAAAGTAATTATTATTTTTCCTTTAGCAGCATCATTTTCCTAATTATCAAGTTAATTTCTAGGTCGTAAAAGGATCGGAAATTCTTGAAACTCTTCACAGCAATCTTCATATTCGTACTTACTTGTTTTCCTTGTACAACTGTCAATACGACGTATTTTTTAAAGAGTTGGCTTTCGTAGAGCAGTTTTTTAAAAGCGATCGCATTCTCGCACCTCACTATCAATATTACATTCGAGAAATGAGGATTTTGGCTTATACTCAACTCTTGGAATCGTATCGCAGTTTAACTTTGCAGTATATGGCCGACGCTTTTGGTGTCACAGTGGATTTCGTCGATCAGTAAGTACACTTTATGCTTCAGCTATCAATATTTCCTTATACATGTACTGTACTATTTTGACATTAATTAGAGAGCTGGCTCGTTTCATCGCCGCTGGACGTTTACATTGTAAAATCGATAAGGTGGGCGGAATCGTTGAAACCAACCGTCCCGACAGTAAAAATTATCAGTATCAGGTAAATTTTACTCATTCTCTAATTCTTTGATGATCCATAACTTTTAATTTTCATTTTCAGGCAACCATTAAACAAGGAGATATCTTGTTGAATAGAATTCAGAAATTAAGTCGCGTTATTAACATTTAATGTAAAATAACTCCCATTATTTTTTGTTTTGTGCTGGAAAATAAACTTTTAATATTCTCTTCTCCAATCAAATTGCACTTTCAGTTTTTATATAACGGTAATAGACTTCTAAAAGATTATTTGTAATTAATATCAACAATGTTGTTTTTAAGTGTATACAAGATTTTCAGCGTTTTCCCGGATAAGTTTTCTTACTGCAAGATTCAATAGGCCCTCCTTCTAAATTTGCTCTACAAAAATAGCTTTTTAAACGCAAAGATGCTATTTTCTGGCACGTCTTGGCGTTATAAATGGAATTTAAATAATTGAGATTGTACTTTAAAAATGGGGAATAATAATGCAACATAATGTCATCATAATTGCACTAATATAAGAGAATAAAATTCAAAATTTCTGCTGAATAAATCACAGCAAAAAATCAACAAATAATAGAAATGTACACGGATATTCTCAAGAGATTTTTACGTAATAATGATAATCACAATTAAATGGATGATTTCAGTCGAAAAGAAGCATTTGCTCTAAGGCGTCGAATGTCGCTTCGATATCAACTGGAGGAGGAGCTTCTGCGATAATAATTATGAATTTTACTTAAAAAAATTTTAAAAACTACTTAAATAATTTGAGCTATAAAAAAAAAAGAACTTACCGACTGTGACTAAAGCCGAGACTTCCACTGAAGGATTGAAACGGCTCCGAACCGTAATCGTATATGTTCCATCTAAAATTAATACAGGTCAATTAGTGGAAGAAAATTGGAATAGAAGATTGTTTAATGCGTTCAAGAGCTTGGCGTCAGTCGAGGAGCAACGCCACCTATCAATTTTTTGCAACTTTGGATAGGTTGTGCTGCTACTTAATTGGGCTTTTTTATGCGATTAAAGTTTATTTAATTAATTGCATGCATGTAAATAAACTTTAACCTCAAGTTAAAAAATTTATCTCGAATAGCCACAAAACATTTCAAATTCGTAAAAAATTGAGATAGATCGTGTTGTTACATTATTTTGATCCTTAACAAAGAAATGTTAAAGACAGGAAAAAAATATATACTGTACACCTTTTTTCTAGGAATTTAAAATTATTAACTTTAACTTCTTTAACCCAATCCCTCTGAAAATGTTTATTCAGTGTCAAATTATTGTCGCTGACAATATTATAATATGCAAACATCTTGCAGCACTGGCATAAAGGAAGCCTATTTTATTTTGTAATCACATTAACCCTGTTCAACATTGCTCTGATGACAAAAGTTTGACTGCTTGCCTTTCATGAACCCGCTAGAAATAAAAAGCAAATTACCTTGCAACATGGCAACATTTTTAAATATGGCTATTGAAGGCAGATCTGGACCTTGAGATATTAATTGGTAGATATTGTTTCCAGTGACCAGAGCCTCTAAAGAATTTAAACGTTTATAATTTCTCTTTAAATTTGATAAATTAACCAAAAACCTTCGACAAAAAGTTCGATTTCCTCATCAGCTCCCGGATCTCCTTCTACATAAAATTCGGGCATGTTTTCGTCGATTTTTGTTGTACTGACTGGAGGAATACCCCACGCTAAAGATTTCGTGTATCTAGAGATTCTTTTTTCCGGAATTTCGGGTGTAGAATGTCTCGAATGATTACTAATTCTTCTTAACTGCACTTCGTTGATTTCTTCGTTTTCTGACTCGACATATTTTGGCACAGCACGAGAGAGACTTCCTTCTAAAAAACCAAATAAATCTAAAAACTATATCGTAATAAGTTAATAACCAACCTTGAAATAACTGCAGAAATTTATCGATTTTCGTTGTTGGATAAGTAGACAAAATAGTTTTTGGTGACTAAATAATTATTAAATTTAAAAATAAGTTAAAAAAATAATTGTAGAAGTTGAAATTAGATTTAGAATTACTTCATCATTTATGTCTGCTCGGTTAGGATCCGCTCCGTAAGACAATAACACTTTAGTGGCATCATATCTAAAAATCACGTTTATAAAAAAAAATGTTAAATCAATAGACAAGGAACAAAATTGCGATAGTTGAAATCCTGATTTTGATTACTAGGCAGAAAAAGTTAAGTAAATACATTTTTTAAAATTGACCACAAAATCTTTTAGTACAGTAATCATGTATAAATGAACTCTCTTATTGTAAATACTGGAATGTCAATTTGGGATCTATTTGGAATAACGAAATTTTGATACAATACGCGTACATGTAGGGCCTACATACTGTATTTAAAATTTTGCAGATTTTCAAAATGAAAATATTTTCCAAAAAACCATTTTTTGACAAGATAAAAATTCTACCTTAAGTATCTACAGGTCTCGTGTAAAGCAGTTGCTAAAGTCTTTTCATCCGCTATGTTTGGATCGATCCCATAATCCAGCATTAATTTCAAAACTCCAGTGTGACCTCGGATCGCAGCTTCGTGGAATGCTCGGAACGAATTTCGAAGTGCAGGCTCGTGATCCAATAAAAGAGCAACAGCCTCTGCGTTAAAGTTATACATTTAAGAAAAAAAATTTTAATATCAAATAAAATTTAAATAAGAACCTTGCTTGTCGTATTGTGCGGCTAAATCTAAAGGCGTTGCTCCATCTTTGTTCTTTGCAAAAACGTCTGGTTTTACCTGTAAAAACATTTCATACGTTAAATCTAAAAGCACTTTTTTTCGCGAATGTTTAAGTAAATAGAACCTGAAGTAGTTTTACTATGAGATATTTGTCACTGATTCCGTAATGCTGACAAGCGATGTGCAACGGTGTGTTACCATCTTGATTAGCAACGTTCACCTAATTCAACAAACCAAAATATATTTTTAGTATTAAAAATAATTAAATTTTTTTAAACTTAAATCGCTTTATTATTATTTTAAACCTTTATAAATATGCAAATAAAAAATGCGTTAACAAAAAAAATTTAAGTTCTCTATAGTATTTGTTATCAAATCGTATTAATTACTTTTGCATCCCGACTTAATAAAACGTGAACAGTTTTCGATGACGAGTTAAAAACTGCTAAATGCAAAGAAGTATTTCTGCAAATAATAAAATAAAAAGTATTTTAAAAAAAAAAGTTTGACTATAATGTACATGCATAATTCACTTTTACCCTTTGTTATCCTGTATATTGACATCTGTACTAAAGTGTATAAGCATATTGACCAGATCGAGATTTCCTGCACACAAAATCATCGTTTAATTAATAAAATAAGTCTTATAAACGATTGAAAAATACCGTTGGAGATGGCCATCATCAGAGCCGTGTAACCCGTCGTTTCATCTTTGTAATTGACGTCGATGTGATTTAATTTTTCCGGCGTTTCTACGTCCAATATGTTATTTAATGAATTTAGTGAATCTGTGCTCTTCTTAATATGAGACCGTCCCAAAGTTCCTGTCATGCTCTTCTTTCGAGTCGACGTCAACAGTGACTGTCAAAAAATTAAATCAATAAATTAAGTGTTCCAGTTTATCTAGAACCCATCTGAACCCGCTACAGTGCATCAATTTCATTAAATTAATTACGAACTTGCCAAACTATTGTATTTTAAATTATTGTTGGTGATCTTTCTTTAATCAGATTCATGGTTGACAGCATAGAAATTACTTCTAGTTACTTATAACCAATTTCAATTTTCTAAAATAATGTACATGTATTGCTCTTTTTTTTTTATCTCAAATCTAATTTATAAAAAAATGGAATTCTAAATTAATCTGATATTATATTATTAAACTACCGGTATTATTTTTTTTAAAAAAACAAATAGCAGTTTCCAAGATTTCTCTAACGGTTTAAACCTGTTTACCATAAATTTAATTCGACACATTTAAAATTCTTTACTTTTGTAAAAAAAAAAAAAAAAACGTTCTCGAAAGCTAATAGATAAATTATCAAAACAATTACAATTATTTAAGGACGCAGTTAAAAATAATTTATGAGAAGGAAATAATCATATTCATATTGTAGTGTCGCAATAAAATTCACTTGGTTTTGAATTTATCCTCACTTTAAAAAAAATATTTAAGTAATTTATCCACGACAATAATTATACAGTGGAACTCCAATATTCGTCATTAATCCGTTCCAGAAGAGAGGACGAATATTGGAACGGACGAATATTGGAT
>JAQGAZ010001659.1:0-26020 GCA_034692225.1 Polydesmus complanatus
CTGCCTAAAACGGAAATGCAAATACATGGAAAAATAGCTGACATAATTATCTACAAAGTCCTTAAATTTTTTTTTAATTTACTTTTTTAAAAATAAATGAAAAATTTACAACTCTTATTTTATGGATAAGCCTCGTATTAAGTTTTACTTTCTACAACTTTATTTGCGCGAATTTTAATCGCTTAAAATTCTATTTGCGCGAGTTTTATTGCCTAAATCTTTATTTGCGCGAGATTTTATTTCCTGTAATTTTATTTGCACGAGTTTATTTCATAAAACTATTTGCGCGAGATTTTTTTTTTCTTAAACCTTGTTTTAAGTTTTACTTTCTAGAACTTTATTTGCGCGAGTTTTTATTTAATAAATTATAAATCTCAACTTAAGCGATTGTTTATTCCATTTGGGTTGTATTGGTGCATTCTTCATGACGTCACGTGGAGTTTTTTTTAAGGTTTATCGTTAATCAAGTTTTAAGGTTAATCGTGTTTTAGAGTAAATTGTTGGTCGAAGGTAAATTGTACACGGCTGACTTGGCGCACGTCGCTTTTCAATGACAATCACAGAAGTAAGGGCAATGGGAGGTAGCGTTTACAAAGTCAGCTCAATATCGTCGAAGAGTAAAATACTGAAGTAGCCAAAAAAGCGAGAAATTTGGTCAATTTCTTTTAAAGTGATGACGTAGCTGAGCACTCACGTGACTCATACATGATGACTCATGAACATGTTCATTCTTGTATGAACGTAATTTCGGATTCAATACTACACGAGTGCGGTGCGCCATTTTCTCATTGTTAATCGACCGCATGCGTTAATTTTATTTTTTTTTAATTGTCAACGTAGCGAATTTGTTTTTACGCGCCGGAGTATGTGTGACAGTGTGTGTGCAAAACGTATTTCTTGGATTACCTGTACATGCATTTGGATTTACAATGCATTTTTCGAAACTGGTTAACTGCCGATAGGTGACATTTTTTTTTTATGAAAAGGAAAAATTATGTTGCGGTACTGATTTTATTTGATGGAAACTTCCCGTTTCTGTGGATTTTTGTAAGTTTTGATAGTATATATTTTTTTAATTGTAATGCTATTCGGCCCTCACAAAGATTATCTTGCATGAACCTTGAAGGGTGTAAAAAGTCAAGTTTTTTTTAATATTTAAATTTTTCAAGTTAATTTTATTTCTTTAAAGTATTTATTATTTAATATAAACAACCAGTACAGTCATTTGGGATAACTTTGCACCACTTTTTTAGGTTTTTTGTTTGAAGTATTTTGATTTTTTGCCTATCTTCTTCGCTAAAAGCTTAAAATGGAAGATTGTAACTCAAGCTACGATTAAATATGGTTATTTGTAAGAAAAATAACGATTAAATTGGAAAAAAATTAAATTTTAGCCCGGTGCAAAGTTACACAGCCATTTGGTGTAACTTTGCACCACCCGTCAAAATTCAATAGAAAATGCTTTATTTCATTAATTTTGGAGCTCAGAAAAACTTTGCACCACTTTAAATTAAATTTGCCTTGTTAGACAAGCCCTGTAAACAGTTTGACCAATGTTTCTAGTGAGTAACATAAGCAATATGGTGATAAGTACATGTTCTATGTAATTAGAAAAAATAAAAATAAGCTAATATAATTGCAAAAAAGAATTGTTTATTATGTAACATGACTAAAAGGACAGTGAGTAAACAATCTTTCATCAATATTAATACATTTTTTGGAAAAAAAAAAATTAAAAAAAAATTTCTCACAGTGAAATAAATGTTGAACCAACAAGCTCATCTTTTATCTAAAACACCCCTCTATTGCTTGCAGGAATGATCATTTCTGGGCGCAATTTTTTTAATACATCGATTTTTAAATACCACAAATCATCATGCTTTAATGGCCATTTCCAAAAGGAACCAGATTTCTCCATACACTGCACGCGAATCATATCATTTTTTACTTCAATAATTTGACCGGGATACATTTTTGCATCATATTTAACCACAACATAATCTTCTACACAGTATTTATCATTTTCAATAATTGTTGTTTCTTCTACAAAAAACATACTATTTTATTCTTCAGAAATATATTGAAGCATGCACACTGGTTCACTCATAGCATTTTCGTCGTTTTCTTCGGGAACTTCAGGCTCATTTATTTCTTTAACAAGACAGCCGGTTAAATCTTCGTAATCTAAAATTTGCTCACGCTTGCCTTCATCTACTCTAGAATTTTTTTTTTTTTTTTTGGATTTTGGAATTTCGCGTTTATTCTTCTGTGAACCTGTTTTGTTTTTGTAAAATTGGTTGACTTCTTCTACCGAAACAATTTTTCCAGCAGCAATAGGAAGCCTAAATTTTTGAGCGCGATAAACCACTTCCAAATCATTTTTCCGAATTTCTTGTAGATATTTTTTAAATTTATTTCCTATATTTTCATTAATTTCATCATTAGGTTTTGCGTACAAAGGAAGTTTTCGTATAGCTGAGTGTCGATCAGTAGGATAAATTCCTGCAGTTTCAAAACCTTTTATTAGATTTGCAGAAGCTGTTGATTTTCCTCGATCTAAAGTGGCATTAAGTAACTGGCAAAATATAGCTTTTGGTAAAGCAACGGTTTTTTTCCCACTTTTCATTTTTTTTAATTACTTAGAATTTGGCGCCAATGAGTTTTCAGACTAGAAAAATAAGCCACATCAAGTGGCTGTAATAAATGAGTTGAATTAGCTGGAAAAAATATTAGATGAATGTTATTCACGCGTGCAAGTTCCAATGTTTTTATTGAAATATGAGCGGACATATTATCTCCTAAAAGTATTTTTTTTCCTGGTGTTTTATTTGCAGTGATGAGAAAGTGATTTTTAAACCAGTCATCAAATACATTAACATCAATCCATCCTGATTTTGAAGTATTTAAACGTGTCCCTTTAGGTGCGCCAAATACCCAATCAGACCATTTTTGAGTCCCTTTCACAATAACATATGGTGGAATAAAGTTGCCATCCGCACTGCCACAAAACATTGTAGTAAAACAAGATTTAGTAGAGTTTTGTATACGTTCAGGATTGCGACATCCTCTGCGAAACAAAGCCTTTCTTTTGCTTGGAATGTCATGGAAGCTAGTTTCATCATAATTATAAACATTACACGCTGGTACACCATCAAGTTCAGTTTCTAAATTATCAAAAAACATATTTGGTACTTCTTCATTTACTTGAGCATGTTTGCGGCTGATATTTTTATCAAATCTTTGAGTCAAAGCTGTTTTGTGACGTAAAAAAAGCTGACTCCAATCTCAGTGTGGCATATTTTCTTTAAACTGTAAAACTTGACGCTTTTGATTATTTAAATAAGTTTGAGCAATACAACGAACGTCAAATAAAGATATTGGAATTCCAAGATTACTGAGAGACACAATATGCTGAACAAAAGAATGTTCTTCTACGGAAAATACCATTGGTCTTCCAACATCTTTTGAGTGCTGTTCTTTAAGTTTGTTTCGCAATTTTAGGATTTTAGGATTTTAGGATTTCATATTTTTTTGAAGCTTCTCTCTGGCTAATTACACCATTTGTGATATTGTTCAAAACTTTACCCAATTGATCAGCTGAATAATTGTATAAATGTATACTATATTTTCATTTGTGTACAGACACAGTTGGCAACACTGGCGCAACTTTTTAAATAGTATATAAATACTAAAAAGAGCATCGCCGTGCAAAGTTACACCCCATGGCGCAAAGATACCCCAATGGGTTACCCCATTAAAGGGTTTTATTTTTTTTTTTTTGACCAAACATGATTTTCTGAAAAGTACTGAAAGGAATTGTCTCCTTCCCCACCCCCTTCATTGTGTATGCTAAGTCCAGAAAGCACGTGTGGTTTGTTTGGCCTAAATAAGAAAAGTAAGGATAGAAACTTTGGCAACGCAAAATAAATAAAACTTTTAAGCATGAGAATTCAACTTTAAAAAAACTGAATTAAAAAAATCAAAAAATGTAAAATTTTAAATTATGCAATTTTTTTGTTTCGTAAAGAAAACTTCAGCATAGCGAAATAAATACAATAATAGAGGTTTTAGATTTTATAAGTGTATAGATTTTGGTAGAGCGAATTTTTTCTCCTGGTAAAAAAAATTATTTGTTAATAAAGTTTTTTTTTTGGGTTAATTTAATTTTGTAATTTTAATTTTTTGTTATACTGGTATGCAAGAGATGGATCATTTTTCCGTAAAATTAAAGTTAAGCGAAATTTGATTGAGCTTTGATTTGGTTGAATTATTTTACTTGAAACTTTTGTTACTTCAAATTGTTAATTCTGGGGAACTTTTAATTCCTAGAAGAAAAAAAATGATTTAATTTTTTTTATGGGAGGTACACTTTTTTTTATTTACTTGCAAATTTTTTATTCTTTTAAACTTGTTCTGTTATCATAAAATATTAAAAGCATTTACATGTATTTATTTTGATTTTTTATGCAATAAATGTTTTCTATTGTTGAATTTGCTATATTTAAATAGCTTTTTAATTAACTAGTTAAAATAGCTGATAAATTTGAGGGTGTTTTAGAACAATTTCCACTGTTTTTTTTTCTTCTTTTTATATAAATAGATTATTAACTTCTTTAGACTGCAATTCCTATTGTTCTCTAGCTAAGGTAAGACATTTTATTTTTTTAAAAATGAATGTATTAATTTTTTAACAATTTATGCCTTCCTATAACTATATAAATTGTGAAATCTATCCAATTTTTAAAGATGTAATTGAATATTTTAAATAATAATTACTAAAAATTTTAAAAGTCAATTCAGCAATGTTTGACACTTTTATAATAAAAAGACTTGTATTATTTATTTTAAGTAAATAAAAGTAATTTTTGCTAATGATACTATTTTATTTATAATGTAATAAACAAATACATAACATGATTTATTCAAAATCTATTTAAATTGAGTTCCATCTATAATTTAATCTTATTTGACTAATAATCCAGTGTCCAAAGTTGAAGGAGATTGGAAGGACTGTAAGTGGTGCTGGCACCAACTATGACAGCAATCACAACCACATTAGCCAACCTATCACTGATTTGTTCACCAACAAACATCATTGTGGGAGGTTTTCTCATTTACAATTTCTGATTAGTGTAATAAGTTTGGTGAGAGGGTCTCATTCTGACATTGGTCTGAAACTGGTCAGAGTGTTTAATGCTCACATTTACTGTAGCTGAGGAGTGTGATCATGAAGGTGATCGCGAATTTGAAGGTTCTTCAACTGGCTGAAACTTTTGTCAAAAATGCGTTTTGAAGCTGAGGCAAGGTTCGCTGACTGTCATGCTTAAGGGTCTAAAATTTTAAAAGTTTGAGTTTATTACTTTGTCGATTACAAGAGGACCACTGCAGATATAATTGGGCACCAGGATAAGTGAAATTTATTACTAAACATTATGTGCATTTTTTTAAAAAAATTTATCCAATTTAAATGTTGCAAATAAATGGCTGCTAGTTGACAATTAAAATGGATTGCAATAAAAAATTTACTGTTTTGAATGCAATTTATGAGAACAAAAAAATTTTATTTGTCAAGTTAAAATTAACAAGTGAAAAGAAGTTTTATAATTTTCATAATTAAATAGGAGATGTTGCTGAATGTAAATATTAAAAATAGTTCATTTTTCTTAAAAATTGACTAAGTTATTCATTTTTCAAAACTATACTTCATTGTTGTACTTGTAATAAGTTAAGACATTAAAATCTGCTCAAGAGATACACAAATACCAAATAAATAAAATTAAACACTTTATTAACACATCTACTCTTTTCAAAGTCACCCAGTAGAATGATCATTGAGAATATCAAACATCCTATTTTACAAATATTATCCACATGTGCTATTCATCTTTACGGACTTAATAGAACTGGAAATTTCCAAAGAAATAACTGTAAATATGTAAAAGAGAATGTTACAAGCTTGATTTAGAACTTAATATTACTCAACCATCAACTTTTGTCATCTTTGCATATGCAATGTCAAAATATGTGCAAACAAATCAGGAACATGAAAATAGAAGTCAAAATCCTGATCCAAATTTTGACTTTTATCAAGGAGAAATGTGGAAATATTCATTAAGTTTTTAACAAAATAAATGTAAAAAAATAATTAAAATATGCCTTACAACCATACATTTTTCTTAGTGTAGAAACCAAATGTTTGATTTTGAAGATTTTATAAGTTTCTAAAGTTTCTGTCTCAATATAAGGAAGACAAATAATTTCATATTTACGTAGAGTATTCTTATGTTTTGTTTTTGAAAAAAATTATTATTTGTAAAAGAAAATAAAAAAGGTTTTTATTTGAAATGTTTTTGATCGTAAATGTAATTTTTATGTTTTAAAATTTTTAATTATATAGTACAGTAACATTTTTGGCCATTCAGCAGAAAAAGTAAAGCAAATACTGTATTATATTACCCAATAATTTTAAGTTAATGTGGAAAAAATTAAAATTTTAATAGATTTTTAAAACTGTTAGTGTAACTGACATTTCTTAAAGTTAAGGATTCCTTAAGCATTTGCTCAAACTATTTGCCTATTCATACTTACTGCTATAGTAATTTTTAAGATATAGGGTACTATTTACAGGCAGGCTACTACTTTATAATTTGGTACTGTATAATTATTTTATAATGATTTTTGTAATTGATTGTTTAGCCAACAATAATGTTTGATCAATTAAATTTTGGAAAAAGTCTAGATTTTGGAATGTCACAGTATGTGTAGTTTTTAATTTCAACAAAGATAAAAAATTTTAACAAAGAGGATTTCATCATTTTAGAGGATTTTTGTTATGACAGTTAAAAGATGGAGACTACATAACATTACCAAATGAAGTCGTAATAATTCTTCAAATTTCTTTTAATAGTTATATGAATTATTGAATATTTAAATTGACTTGTTCTTTTATAGTTCAAATCTAGTGACGTCATTTATTTTCTATACCCTTTCCCTGTTTTTACCAGTAACATTAAAATTATAATAATTGTATACATGTATGTTTTGCAAATTCGTGCCAGTCATATTCCTTTGTCAGCTCAATCTTAAAAAAAAAATAAAATTTAAAATTAAAACAATTGAAAATATCACACTTGTTCAACATCCCAAATTTGTAACATCTTGTTAAGCATAGTGCATGCAATCTTTTCATCATCGTTGATCCACTTTAGCCCAAAAGTACATTATTTTAATTTATTTACATTTTTTTAATGTACTTTTGGATTTCTTTTAATCTTAAAATAAGCTAATCTTCTTATAAGAGTCCTTTGGCTAGGAAGGTGTAGAAAAAACATTACTTCCAGGGATACATGGGAAAAGACTTGTTCATATCCACTAGATTTCAGAAATTGTTAACAAATTTTTTACCATTTTTTCTAATTGGTTTTTTAAAGAAATATTGTGCTGCCAAATCATGGAATATTTGTTGGGATATCACAGCCATTTTTGAGAATTGTCGTATATTAAATATTATGTTAAAAATAAAATAACACACTTTTCACAATCAGATTTACCTAAATAAAACACATGCATAATATTATACTGTACTTAACATTTGCATGCATTTTTATAACATTAAGCATAAACAATACTTCCATTAATAATTATATCCACACAACAAATACATGTACATTATTTGCTGGCTTTATTTGGCGAATTTTATAAGTTATAATGATGTCATTCAAAAAACTTTATTTGAATGCCATTAGTGGCTTGATTGGTCCTGTTGAGAAAAATGAAAAATGAAATCAAAACTTAACTTTACTTTTTTTTAGCGCACAACTTGATTTGAGTTGGCTTGACTTTTTTTCTTTGTGTATAACTTAATTTGAGTTGATTTGACTTTTTTTTCGTGTAACTTGATTTGAGTTGACTATTTTTTTTTTATGTTAATTGAATTATTTTTTTTTTCATGTTAATTGAATTAATTTTTTTTTTATGTTAATTGAATTAATTTTTTTTAATTTTGAAATGATTTTAATAATTATTTTGTCTGTTTTTTAAATGATTTTATTTTTTTTTTGCGTGGCTCATTTGGGCCACTGAAATTTAGTGTAGTTAGCTAAGCTTTTAGATTTGGACACCATTGACAAAACGGCTGTAAAACATACAAAAAACAAGATAAATTAAAATTAAATCAAAAAGAATTCTAATTAAAAAGGATTGTTACTAAAGATTCACAAATTGATTTTCGGTGAGCTATAGGACCACAAAACCATAGGACAAGCAGCAAATTCAGCCATCGAAAAAATATTTTTATTATAAATTTCACAACTCAAAAAAAGAATGACTGGCCTTAAGTTTCAGTAATAATCGACTGACCAAAAAAAATTATACCCCAAAAATAAGAGGCTTAAGCGAGGAGATTGGGTCCTCCTAACTTTTCATTCGCAAAAACAATTGGAAAAGTTAAACTGCTAGAAATAGCCTGAAGCATATAAAAGGTTAAGACCTAATTTAACCAATAAGGCATTAAAAAATCTAATAATTTTAGTAGAACACACCGGAATGCAATAAGTGCATTAAAATTTCCCCATGAAGTTCCTACACTTAATACAAGTCCATTTTCATCTAATTCAAAATCAAAGAAAACCATTAAAAAATTTGAAACTATATTGTCTACTATTAGGGATTCTTAAATTATATTCTAACCAAAAATTTCGCGAAGGAATAATATCCGAATGATTTACAAGAGGAGCAGTAAAAACATTAAAACCTAAATAGGGTGAAAAATAAGCCTGTGTTAAATCAGGTAGAATTGGACAGTACTCAGGCTCATAAAAATGGGCAGGATTTCCAAATCAATGTTTTTCTTCCTAACACAAAAACAGAGCTCTGAAGTAAGAAGTTTTTATCGAATTTGACAACTCTTAAAAAATTAAAGTAACCAAAGTAGACCTTCAAAATTGAAAATGTCCATACTGGAACCCAACTAGCAAATAAAAACAACCTTATTACCAAATAATTTTTTTTTAAAAAAATGTTAATGACTCTTATATGATCATTTAAATCATGAATACTTAGCGCCAATCTGAAGAAATATCTCTTAATAAATTTAAATCCTACAAAAAATTAAACAAAAAATCCTACCTTGATATGGAAAAAGGATTTGAATCAGATATCAAATACTCCTCAAAAAAAATAAATGGAGCATCAAAAGAGTCACCTATTGAAAAAATTATTAAGAAGAAAATTTATTTTTTTAATCATCTCATAAGATGAAGGAAAATGACAGAAAGATCAAATATCTCATTGACAAGCGAAAAGTGATATCAAAGTTCAATTTCAACCCTATAAAATAGTTAAATACTACAAATTGGACGATATTCCAATTAATTATCTGATAATATTTAAACACAAAAAATAGAAATAAGAAACAACAAATGTTTATTTCCAAAGAAAAACTTTAATTTTACTAAATCACCACAACAAAATTAATTATCTTCAAAAACCATAATTGCTACTAGTAAATTATTTATTCAGGAATTAGACCAAATTGGCAACATAAATTCTTTCAATTGAATGGGAAGTAAATTAGAATTTATGACTAAATCGAATCTTATCCAAGTGGCAGAAATGGTTGTAATGACATCAATAACCACAAAAAATTCCAATTCTGAATTATCAAAAAATATAATTTTATATAAATGAAGTATTGGAACATGAATGTTAATTTCAAAAGAGAATATTTGAACAGGTTTACAATTGGATTCTTGAAAATAGGATGAAATCAAATTTATTGGAGAGAAAAATATAGATCTCAGACAATCGAGAATATGAGAAACCTCAGAGTCGGGAAATTGTGCCGGACCAAACCAGTGCATTTTTTCCCATCTAACATTTTCACCATTTTCAACAAATAGAACATTCCTTCTTGAAGAAGCAAAACATCTGATGAAGACATCCAGACATAGTAAAACCATACAGGAGCCCAACTATATTAAAAAAAAAAGAAAAATTTGTTTTTTCAAAAAAATTTAAAACTCACTAGCAGTTAAATCAAAATTATTACTTAAATAAATTTCCAAATGGAGAATTAAGAAATGCCACACAATGTGCTTCCCAAGAAAGTGAACTTGACTCGTGTCTAATAATGTTATTGGAAACATAAGAAAAATTAAAAAGAAAAATTTTAAATCCTTACCTTGTTACAGAAAAAGAATTTAAATCAAAAATATCAGAATTATCCATAGAAATTCCTACTGGAAATTTATTATTGTCTTCAGTATTCTCTATTATATTAAAAAAATTGAAACATTTTGAGATTAGTTTTCATTGTGATCAAAGTGATAAACTGTAAAATATGGTCAAATTTATATTAAAAAATAGGAGTAAAGTGCATTTAATTGGTTCTTCACACCATCGACGACTGTTGTCAGCTTGATTTGGCTTGTCTCTTCCACTGAACAAGTGCTTTTCTCCATGAGCATCTCAGTTTTCTTCTTTAGAGGCTGAAAGTTGACAATCCAATGTGGTCATTTGAACTGCTGTCAAAATACCACTGGTTGTCTAGCTTTACTGCTTCTGCTGTCATCACTACCGGCTGGCTTATGGATTCACAAAGAAACGCCTCCTTCTGAACTAGTTTCACTATCATCCTTCCATGGCCCAAAGCATTCCTTCTTCCCTGTGATCTACCTCACTGCTCTTTGACTTTTTTTTGGATGTGGACACTTAACTGCGATGTGACCCATGCTATTACAGTTGTAGCAAACCATGTTTTTTGACTTTTTGGATTCCCCCATGAAAGCTCCTGCTTTTCTCTAATCAGCTGTCTCTTGTGCTTTTACTCTCAGGCAGTCTGCTTCTGCTAACAGGTACCTCTTTACATTCACGGCTGGGAAATCTTTGTCATTCAAATGGTAGATTGGACATATTACTGGTTCTAATTCTTCAGGTAGATGGTTCAAATAGCGGTAAGGCATTAGTTACTCTAGCTTGATGAAGTAAATGTCTTCCTCACCCTCATTTGGCTTTAAGCTGATGAACTCTTCAATCATCACCACGTTGCTTGTCTTGGAGACTGGGGCAAATGATTCCTTAAGTGGCTCCCACACTTTTTTGGCAGTCACTTTGCCGATCACAATCTTTCGGATGTCCGGGTGTACTGCTAACATGAGAATTGACTTTACTTTGTTTGTTGCATGTAAACTATTTTTTCTTTTGGGGTTGCTGAGTCAGCTGGAAGTGGTTCTGTTCCATTGATGAACACATCTAATGCCTCTTGTTCCAGTAGCAATTGAACTTCTTCCTTCCAGGAGTGGTAGTTCAATGAAGTAAGCAGTGTACAGGTACCCTTACTGTCATACATTTCTGTTGAAGCCATCCTTGCACAAAATTTGATTGAGGTTTTGCAAGAAAAGTTCAAAAATGTCATGAGAATGTTGAGAAAACCCCTCAAAACAGTTAGTTGCATTGGGGAATGTTCAAATGAGCTTGGTTTTGAATTTTAAGAAAAAATGTTGAGAAAAATGTCGATTTTACACTGAAAAAACGTCAGAAATTTTGCCGAAAAATGTCGGAAATTATACCCAAAAGATTTCGCAACATAAAAATTGTTCAAAATCAATTGAAACGCCCAAAAACATTGATGGCCGCAAAAAAAACCTCAGGATTCAGTTGCGAAGATGGCATTGTTTTCAGTTCAAAAACAGAAAAAACGTAGTAGAAACATTGGGGTAATAGACGGCGTCTTTTTGTTGCATCAGTGCAAAACGTGGTCAAAAACGTGATCAAAAACGTTGACTTCCTGTTGCAACTTCCAGAACTGGAATTGCAAATATCAGTGACTTCTGGTTTGGGATTTATTGCAGCTGGTGATGCTTACACTTTTCAATTTTCTAAAAAAAAATTAAAGTTTTTTTTCTTAAATTAATTTAATTTTTATTTAAATTAACACACTTATCAACTACTCACTCTTGAAACTTGAAAAAAAAAGTTTTTATCTATAACTCATGCAGCTTATCTACTACTCACTCCTCCCATCTTGCAAAAAAATGTTCAATGGAAATTTTTCAATTTTTAAAAACATGTCAGTTAGGATTATGGCTACATGGTCCTCTGTAACCACACTCTGCTCCCAATTGTTGCTTTTTGCTGACTTAAATTGGCAGGTTTGCAGAGGAAAAAATGTCGGTAATGCAAACACAACAAAATCCTTGTGGAAAAATAAACTTACCACCACGGAAAAAATATGGAAAAATTTCTGATGAATTAACCAGCCAAACTTGTGATTAAACTTAAACAAAACACTTTTAGTCATTTGAACATAAATTTTTCAAAACTGAAACTTTACAATTAGTAAATAAAAACTAAAAAAAATAATCTAAACACTTCCCTTGATGTATTGCTTTTTTATATATTCAAGAGAAGATTAAATCCTTAAATTAAAAGTAATTAATAACAATAATAATATCAAAATACATTAGAAAAAAAAGGCTAGTAACAAATTCTTTAGCACGAAGAGGATGGGGGCTTTCCATCAGCACAAATGCATTTCCAGTTTCCACAATCTATCCAAATAATCCTGCTCATGATTGCAAAACTCTTCATTCATCAGCAACTCTGGATTTAATAACGCTTGAATGAATTTGAGAAGGGCCTCAGGAACAATCCACCCATCCCAAAATGGAGTGTATGGATTGAAAAACTCAAGATAGGGCTATTGAATTTTGTCCAAATGGTTCATCAGAAAGGCCATGTGACAATTTTCCAGAAGTATAAGATGAATTAGTCACCATTCATCTCCCCAATGAAACTGTTGCGCCGCAGCATGCTAATTGCAGAGTTTGCGTATGAGGTCTGGGAGATTTTGCAGTATTGCCAGAAAAGATAGGGTGGTTTATAGCATGTTGAATAGATTGTGGCAGGACAGTTGAACACTACCTGTGATTGTATGTTCTAACACCATTTTTCCAGATTTGATATTGAGAATTGTGGCAACAATGGATGCGCGAAAAATGCCAGACTTGGGCACCAAGAAACCTTTAACTTTTGGGTTTCAAACCATCTAAAAACAGGAGAAGTTTTTTTAATGATGTACTATAAATTGTTAAGTACATTTGCAATGGTGTCACTTGTGTTGAGTGACTATTTTTGCCATTTGTATTTTTTGAAATTGATTAATAAACTTGTGTACACCGAAATAAGTTTAATTGCCTTAAAAAAGTGAATAAGTAATGTTTATAATTAGTAAATATAACAATAAGTAGTTTTAAATATATTTCCAAACACTAATAACAAACCACGAACATTTAAATTCAATTATTTCGGAATTACCATTTTGTCACTTACCACAAGTGTGCTCTAAGGTGATGATATATAAAATGAAATTTACCATGCAAATAAAACCCATCCAAACAAATCCAAATAGTAGTTATGTATAATTCTGGAATGTTTTTGTCTCATGTAGCAGTCCTAGATCCTAGGCAGTAACATGAAAAGAAACATATTCTTCATTATTAATATTTATCTTAAATAAATGATTTAATTAACACAGTATTTGAATAAAATATTTTACCTTCTCAAATGTTCTCTAAATACCTTCCGTCACATAAATTCAAAAAAGAAAATTTAAAATATAAAAACATTAAAATTAAAAACAAAAAAAAATAATAAGCTTACCTCCTACAGTCACTGTTAAGGATAAGTTATTGGTTCTTCCATTAAAAGTAGTTAAGAAAGAGTCCAACATTGCATAAGTGAACAGTGGGCATGCACTTATATCTAAATATTCTAAATTTTTGCATAACTTTAGAATTGCAATACAAGTTCTGTCAGTTTGTGCAAGGCATCCTCCTACACATAATTTCTGTAAATTGCTGTGCAATAATTATTATAAAAGATGAATCATGAATCTATAAACACAATTTATTTAAATATATCAATTAGCAATATAGATCACCACATTTAATGCAATTAAAATAATATCATTAAAAATAAATACAATTGTTGTCATCATTTTTTTTTTTAATGTATCATCAAAAATATTTGAAAACTGCTCAAACAATTACAAAAAATAATCTCAAGGATTATTAAGATTCTCTAGAAGGTCTGGAACATTGGGAACCTCAAGAACTTCTGGAGCATCAGGAATCTCGATAACATCGGGAATTTCAAAAATATTAGGTACCTCAGGAACATCGGTAACAACAGGATTAAAACTGCTCCTCGCTCTCCATATTGGGAACATAAAGTTCCGCATGCTAACCGACAAGAACCCAAAAAAAAGTACCGCAATGAAGTCACCCCAAACTACGTTGTAACTGAGGATATCATGTTCAGCATTCAACTGGAAGCTGAGCGTCGTCCCATCGTAGAAATGCAAACGGTAAAGATGGTTAAGCTGATCAAAGGAGTTGTATTCAAGCCAAAAGACTCCGAGTGGCCAAGGATCCGCTGGTACAAAAACTTCAGGAACCAGAGTACAAAACCCTAAGCCTGGAGAATAATAAGCATCTCTAAGGAAGCTTGGTACGACGAACAAGTTCTCATATGGGACAGTTAGGTAACCAAAGAGGATCAAATCCTCCCATCCGATTAAACTCTGTGAGAAGAATGTCAACTTCATGAATTCCCACATGCTTTGCAGGGTGATGACGTCCGTAAAGTTACGCCACAAAACATATGAGGTCCACACAGGAACCCAGCTACAGAAAAACAAATTATTGAAGATACGAAAAAAAAAAAATTTTTTTTATATATATATGAGGGTAGGCTGAGAAGTAATGCCTCCACCTCCATATCTTTTGAACGGATTGGAGCACTGTCTTCAAACAAATACTGGAGTGAAGGTTAGACCCTCCTCTAAAACTTTGGTTGAAGAGAAATATTTAAAAAAATTATTGGTTGTTACGTTATTAAACAAAGAATGGACCCAGTTGTAGAGGAGGGTCTGACCTTCACTCCAGTATTTGTTTGAAGACAGTGCTCCAATCCACTCAAAAGATATTGAGGTGGAGGCTGTACATATAAGCCTACCCTCGTATACCAGAAATGATTTCCCAAAAAGGATTCATAAAATAAATCCCTACCAGCAACCGAATGAGCATCGTTAACGGACCGACTACAAAAAATTATACACGAGAAATTAAATTAATTTGAAATATAACTAATAAATTCAAAAGATTACTATAGATGAGCATATGGATTTTTCGTAATAAATTCCGAATCTTCAAATCCGGGGCGAACCCTAACTATCTCAGCCATAATAATAATGTTGAATAAAGTTAAATAAGAAATTTAACAAAGCCGAACAAAAAAGAAAGATCCGAGCTCTAAAAACAAATGACTGATCTCAGGTTTCAACATGCCTAAACTGAAGAAAAAATAATACCTCCTAAATTAATGAGGCCTAAGCAAAGAGGATCCGATCCAAATTTTCATTCACAAAAATAGCGATTGAGAAGAATTGAGAAAAATCGGCATGTTTAAATCATCAATGTTTGGACACCATGACAAATGCAATAGACCAACATCACAGACAGTGTTTGGCCTTAAAATATTCAAAATTCTGAAAATTTTACATTATATTAAAATAATTAAATAGTACTTAATGTACTACATTATAGTTTCATTAACTTACTTTAACTTTAGACACTTCCTTGAAATTGCAATAATGGCAGGCGTATCAAATGTTTTTTGTTGTACAATAACCAATTCCTTCTATAAATCATACCTTTATTAATGCAAAATATATATTAAAAATTATACTATTTACTATATTCTAAGCTGGGAAATTGTGCAGAAACCTTCACTAGTCACTAAAATATAATGAATAAAAAAACAAGTTAGGTAGAATATTAAAATTAAAATAATATAAAAATTACTTACAGTTAGGACCTCTAACAACCAATTTCTGTAATGTAACACAACTCTAAAAACAATAACAGAATAAGTATGTAAGCACAACCAAGGACCACTTCATTGTTACATGACTAAAAACATATTGAAGTAGTAAATTTACCTCGCAGATGTTCTTCAAGTTAGCATCAAACAATGTCAGCATGTTCTGCAATTGCAATTCTGTTAAGCTGTTTAAGTTAGACAAAATAAAAGAGAACGCATCTGCAGACAACTAAAATGTAAATAATAAACTTTATCAAGATAAACAAACAAAAATTAATAATAAATAATTGCACCCCATGATTTCCATTCATACACAAACTTTTTAAGTGCATTCCAAATTCAACAAAACACTATTAAAAAAAAATTTTAAAAATTTTTATATAGGTACAATACATAAATAGTTATTCTTACCTCTCCTGTGATATTGAAATTCAAATAGGTATTGACATGCAGTAAACCTGGTAAATTACGCACTAAATAGTTTTATCTTAAAAAAAATATATTTCAAAATCAAATTAAACAATTTATCTATTATTCTTTTCAGAGTTTGTGCTTTGTTTTTTTTTCTTGTTGTAATGCTTAAGAAAAATGCTTATGGCATCTGAGCGTGTACTTTGAAATTGTATTTAATTTTTTAATTTTGGGAAAAAATAAATTTTAATGGCCAAACTAGAATGCATTTAGCATTACATTTAACCATTATAATAAGGGAAAAAACTAAAACGCAAACAAACTTTAATACTGTTCACCTACCCATTTTCATCAATATTACTGCAATGACTCACATTTACTGTATTTATTTTGGTGCATTTTAGAGAAATAATGTTAAGATCATTATCAATTTCTGTCCATGAAAAGTTTACACTTAAAAGATTGGGACAACTATTGCCTACATGACAAATTACCCATTATATATTGCAATTAATTAAAAAATAAAAATAACTAAAACGTGAGTTATTTACTGATTTTTTTAACAATTTTTTTTGGAAAATAGATAAATATAATTGGACAAGTTCAAATGCGTCATTTTCGCCGCACAATGGCACATCATTCCGAATTCTTGATGGGTAATCATTTCTAAAGAATTTAAAAATGTAATGAATAATTATATGACATTATGAGAAGTGAAGTACCGAAAGTATGATCTTGACATGGGAATTTTTTTATTGTCAAAAACTGTCTTCTAATGACATATTTAAAGCGAAAGCATATGAAATTATGGAAAATAATGTTTACTTAGACAAACTTTTAGTGCTGCCATCTTCAACAATGTAATCAGCTCTTGCTTCTTCCATCTTAAAATTAAAATAAATTTAGAATTAGATGAGGTTATGTTCAAAATAAAAAATAGTAATGTTGAGCTTACCTTTGTGTCTTTGTTATTCATATTATCACTTGTTTTACTCCACACTCAAAAGCACTAATATTTTTAATAAAATTTCGCTATTCCAGCAAATATATAGTGTAAATTAAAATTTAAACGACAAGCACTACTCAATGTATCATTACTTACGGTAATTGTTTTTTTTTTTAATCCTGGTGTAATTGAAAATGTAATATAAAACACTTTTTCTTAAAAATAAAACACCCTCACATGCATGCAGTACTTCACTAAAACTACTTAAATTTAGTTTATTAAAGATTATATTTGCGTAAATTTCAATGGAAATGAAAAAGTTACTCTATATAAAACACCTTTTCACGTACAATTTTTTAATTGAGGTATTAAATATACAAAATTTCACAAAACATAAAATTTTGAAAGTATTAAATGAACTTCCTCCCTGTGCTACCTTATTCACATGCACAATCAAAATGGTGAAATTCCACAAATGGATGAAACCTATTGCAACATAACACATAGATTTACATTTAAACACAAATACTAATAATATATTATTATACTTACTGAACTGGTTTTGACAATATTTTTCTAAAAATTATATCCAAATTGAAACTGCACAACTTTTAATGAGAAACTCCTGTTCAAACAGCTGCTTGACTCTTAACCTTGAAAAAATATAAATTAGTGCCACACATGCACTCTTTTGTTAAACCATTTCAAATACTGTACATGTACGGTACTGTATACAATCTTAAATAATTTGTAATATGATAAAAATTGAGGATATTTTATTTTCATTTTTATTTAACATAATTTAACAATCTTTAATAAAATCTTAAATATTGTTATATTTTCTAAATTTTATTTTAAATTGTTAGGTGTAGCTGAGTGGCCTTATGGGGTTTTATAGATCTGTGGTATGTATGACCAGATAAATTATTTATTCAAAAATATTTTTGTTTTATTATATTGTAACTGTAATAATTATTATTGTAATAAACTACTTAATATTATTAAATTTTACAAATATTTATTAATATATGAGGGCAATACCTAAAGTAGGGTTCATAAAAAGTAAGGTAATAAAAAAAATTACTCTACAAAAATTTTTTTTTTTTAATTTTTGTTTACTAAATATCTAACTAAGATGCATATTTTTATAATTTTCCAAACATTTGTGATACCGAAATGCCAGTAATCCGACACTACTTGGCACAAAAATTTCCGTCTGATCATTTGTTTACAATTTTTTTCAGCAATTTTTTCAGTTTATTTTTAAAATTTTTTAATGAATTTTACTATTAATTTTTTGTGTCAAAATTTTACCAAACGAAAAATAAACAAAAATATGTTGTTGAAAGTTAATTTTTTTTGACTTTGGGAACCTTACTTTAATTAGGTATTATCCTCGTATAATTGACATTTTAACACAGTAAAAATTTGGAATAAATTGGAATAAAAAAATGACTTAGAGGAGTAAGCATTTAGTAAACAAATGCCAAAGGCAATTAATTCATTTATCACAGCTAGAACTTTACACCGGTATAGGCATGTTAATCTGCAATTGCAGAACATAAACTGTATAACCTGTATCACAGTAAAAATTTAATATCACAAAGATATTTAACTTAGGTAATTATAAAGGTGGATAATAAATTAAGTAAAGTTAAATGTAGAGGAAGTACAAACAATTCCTTTTTGTTATAAAAAAATATATAATTGTTTCAAAGGGCATCAATACTCCACAAGTTGCTATTATTAAGCAGTTCCATAAACTCGGAGTTAAATTGAGGTTGATTTTTATTTTTGGTAGTTAAATGCAATGTTTTGGAACAGGTTGTAGCTGTTGGTGAATCTACAAACCCACGAGTATTTTTAAACTCTACATTTTGACTTCTTCCAGGAATTATAACTTCACAACCTGACCAAAAGTGCAGTAATTTTTTCAGATTTTCAATTGTGAGTTTTAATAAATTTAATTAATAATCCCTTAACCGATATTTGAGTTTCATTCATGTCTTCTGGAAATGAAATCACTTTTAACACTTTGTAAGGACTGTTTTGCAGTGTAGCTACACCAGCCAGCATCTGCTCTCACAGCAGGGAAGTACTCATGTTGAGTTCAGGAACCAACTGTGCAGCAGGTAATTAAATTGACATTTAGTAAAACATGTATTAACTCAATTTAACTTAATTAATAAAGGTGGAGACATTCAAATTGAAATGAATTTAGAACTTTTATTCGAAATACAAATGTGGAGTGAGAACAAGCTCTCTCAATGTTATCATATTCGAACTAACTAAGATTACATAATTTCTGAACTTATATAATAGTAATTAAGCCCGCCCTAACAGCAGGGGTTGAGGCACTAGTGAGGAGAACGAAAGAGCCTCACTGGTCCTCCTGAACTTAATGTCTTACACAACATAAATGGATAAGTAGGCAACGCGCCAAAATAAATAATGAATTGACCCTGATGGGAACCCAACCCTCCACCCTCCCCAAAGCACCTAAAAGGGCGACAGGTAAATAAGGGAGATTGGAAACAACAGGGGCAATTACTCAGTATCTGAGGGCACTGGTACGCTATGGCATTTGTTGGCCCCAGCCTTTGTAACTTTAACTCTAGCAGACTTAGCGGCTAACTGCTGCGCAATGGTCAACCGTTCACCTCCAAAATGAATCTTAATCGTTTTCTCAGGAATTACAACTGGTTTTATGGAACAACGAAATCCTTCTGCAAGGATTTCAATGACTTCACAGGGTTGTGAATGCAGCCAGTCGAGTAAGTCAACCTGCTTGCGAAACGCTTCATTGAAGAATACAAAGAATGCAATCGCGCCAAGTTTACGATGGTTTAAGCAGTATGTATAAGCCTGGAAGTCATAGTCTCTCTTGTAAGTCGTGCTTTTAGTGAAGTCTTTTGTGCGTGGGTCCAAAAACTCGATCGGCGGATCCAAAAACTCTGTAAGAGTGTGCTGTGGCAATGTGTACTGTCATGCAAATGTTAACTCGTCTGAGGGAGTGGGAGAGCGCGCAGTTTGGAGCGGGATATCCTTTTGCTTTTTTGCTTGGGATTTGGATTTAGTTTTTGCTGCTTGTGTGCGCAGCATTGCTAAATCCTTTCCACTTTTCCCAACACTGTATAAACCAGTTTTGGGAGCGGATTCCACATTTTTACCTAAATCATTCTCAATAAGAACAACATTTTCATTAAACTCGTTAATAATATTTTCTTCCATATCTATTTCTGTTTCAGGCTCAGCTTCCTCGGGACATTCGGCGGATTCGTAGAACTCCTCTTCTCCCACATCAGCACCCTCTGAGGAGGATTCGGACATTGGCGTCCAAAGAGGGATTCTCATGGTGTGCAGACATTTCACCAACTAGGAAGCTGCAATGGGCTATATGAATAAAATGTACTACATGTTCAGGATACTGTAATTACTTAGGTTTGGTTAGGTTAATTAGGTTTTGTTAGGCTAATTGTTTGGTTAGGTTAGGTTAATTAGGATTAGTTAAGTTAATTAGGTTAGGTTTGGTTAATTAAATTTGGTTAGGTTTGGTTAATTAAATTTGGTTAGGTTAAGTTAACTAGGTTTTGTTAGGTTAGGTTAATTAGGTTTGGTTAGGTTAATTAAGTTTGGTTAGGTTAAATTAATTAGGTTTGCTTAGGTTAATTACATTTGGTTAGGTTAGGTTAATTACATTTAGTTAGGTTAGGTTAATTAAGTTTGGTTAGGTTAAATTAATTAGGTTTGCTTTGGTTAATTACATTTGGTTAGGTTTGGTTAATTACATTTGGTTAGGTTAGGTTCATTAGGTTTGGTTAGGTTACTTTCATTAGTAGAGTTAAAATTCTTGAACATGTAGTATATTATATTCATATAGCCCATTGCAGCTTCCTTACAAATTTCCTGGTTGGTGAAACGTTAGTTGGTGAAATGTACATACTTCATTCTCACTGGATGGTCCGGGTTCTGCAGTAGTGACGTGAATAGCTACAGGAGTACATGGGTTTACTTTGGGGTACGTTTACTTTTCTTTGCCTTTTCCACAGGCCTCACGGTTGAACGTGGAAGGATGATTTTTAACGGAGCGGTCATCAGGATTCACTAGTAGATATGTATCTAGTCACGTCTTCCTTCATGGTGCTCCAAAAGAAAGTGTTTTGTGCTTTTTGCAAAGTCTTCTCAATTCCTAAATGGCTCGCTGTTGGGTCAGTATGAATCAAGTACAACACATCCTTTATTCATAGATTTCGGTACAATGGAGATTAACTTGTCTTCCATCGATTTGTGTTGTGGTGAGTGATGTAAGACTCCATCCAGCATAATAAATCCTTCCTCTGTGGCTTTGGACGGCTCGTGGCTTTCCAACTGTCCGATCAATGGGCTTAAATCTTCATCCAACGATTGCAGTTTGTGTAGTTTAGCAGGTGCTAACGCAGGAAGTTGGCTGACTGTAGCTTCAACTTCAACTCTAAATCTTGTCAGAGCAGCTTTATTGGTTAATTGTTTCAAGCCACTACGTGGGTCAGCTACCAACTAGACACCTCACTTACACTCAAAGAGAACCACTACATGATCCGAGTGGATAATTTTTTCTTTATTTTTAATGTCACATAGAATTAACTGGCACGTCACCTCATGAACCAAAACCCAGCTGATATATTTATTTGATCTTGTCAGTAGCTGGAAGGGTAAGTCCACTCTCCAGCAACAAACCTGCCTGTCGCAGCTCTTTAGAAGTAAAGTAATCGAGATTAATGTCCCCTGGTGAGAGTGAGGTCAGAAGACCACCCACACCAGCTGAATGCACTGGTCTGTAGTATTAGGCAGAGGAGCTGAGGTCAGCGACCTCTATTCTGAAGTTATCTCATTGTTCCTAGCTTTTTCCCGAAAAACCGATTCCTCAGCTGCAGGCTCATCTGCATATTCAGAAGCCAGACCTCCCTGTGGTTCACCTCTCTGCCACTTATGATATCTTGTTCCCAGAGGCCAGGTTGAGGTTGCCACCAACAGAGGATAAGTTTCTGTGGTCAATTTTATGTAAATCATTCTGGAGGTTGAACTTCCTTTCGAATTGAAACGGTAACATTGTTTAACAGTCACTCTTGAGCACAAAAAAATCTGCTATGTTGACAGTTGATTTAGGGATCCGCTCCAGACCAATTGCGTTACTTTCAATTTTAAAAATGTTTTTATAATCTTCCTCCATCTGACCTTCACCTTGGAGCTGCCTGGCTTGCCAACCATCCAGCTCATGCAAAGGTTTTTTTATGGCGCTTGGAGTGTTAAAATGAAATCTTCCTTGTCCTCCTCTACCTCTAGCCCCAGCATAACTTGGCCTCACTACAGCCTCTTCTCCATCTGAAAGAATGTTATCCTCTCCCCGCTTATGCTTAGCCAGCTGGCGTGAATCACCGCTCATATATTTCTTAAATTTGTTGAACATGGTTTTCAATGTCAAGTTATTTTCTCTACTCTGATCCTCGAATACCTTAAACCGAATGTCACTTTTTTGTACAAGTCATATATTTCACTTTTATGGGCGATTCTATTTATAATTATGGATCTTTCCAACTTATCTTCAAGCTCTGCAAAAGCTCTGGTCAAGTTTGATGATTTCACTAAAGGGTCCTCACTGGCAACTACCACAGTCATTTTTTCCACTGGGCTTGTTTCAGTTGATGGCAACATTGATAGACGACAAAAATTTAAAAACCTCAATATACTTCCCACCGAATACCTCGCGAAATTATTTTTATTCTTATACAATTTCTAAGTATTTACGGTGTTAATAACCATTAATGACCATTAATGTACCTTATTGTCTTTTGGTGTTCTGAACTTAATTATATACAGTAGAGAAATGATAATTAATTTTAGAAAACAATAATTCTCTTGTACACCATTACAAAATTTGTTGGGTTACATATTGAGTCACTTAATGGTGCGACCACAGGTGCCATTCAAAGGTGGATCATTCGTGTTGTTTATACATTGCAAATGCTAAGATTTTTAGAATATTACTTGATTAAAATGAGAAAAAATGAAAAATAACCCCAAATGTAAAATTAGTACTAACGTGCAGCATAATAAATTTAAATTGCATTAAAACATTCTTTAAGTGAATTCAAATCAGTTATCTAAAACCTAGAGAAGAGAAGACACTTTATTTTCATATTTATTAAATTCCTTTAAATTTGAATTTGCCAATATACTAATCCGTAATTATTCCTGCGTAACAAAATTAATACAATTGTTAGATTTTAATTTTTTTTTATTGTCAAAGCAAAGGCTTTCAATTTTACCATGAAGTATTTCTAATTGGCTAATCTGTTTCTTAATTACTGTACACTCATGCATGCTTTTTTTGGAATTTCTGTTGGAAATTTTGGTTTATTATTTTGATATTTTTTTATATATATATATTGGCGCAAATTAATAGAAAAAATACAGTAATAATAATTTATACTGGTAATACTCAAAACAATCTATAAAATTCGATAATAGGCTACCCTACAAATTTTCATTTCTAAACGTAGTGTTAGATTGGCATTGTTAAGTAGAAAACGTATAATTTTCATTCTAAATTTTAAATAAGTACCTGGTATAATATAATATTATTTAATAATAAAATTAAAAATTAATTTTCATTATTCAAACCCCAGGATCGCATATCTAACAATTGAAATCAATAGGAATGTTGCTCTGACAAAGAATAAAATTAAAATAATTTTTACTTGAATCTGATTGTGTGTCGTTACTTTATAGCAATAACAATAATAATGCAGTCACATAAAGAAAATTATTTTCAGTGTTACTAATGGATAATAAATAATTATTTATAGCGATTTTATAATTTTGTTAAAATAATTTTTTTAAAAAGAATGAATTATTTTATATTTTAGATAAAAAAAAGTTTTTTTTTGGTTATAATAAACGTTAACTTAATTTTTTAGCGTGTTATAACTAACTTTCAATGTTTAAAAAGTTGAGAAATTGAAAAAATTGATTATTTCAGTTTATAGAAGTTGCTCTAATAAGGGGCACAATAAAACCAAAATAAAATAAATAAGTTGTTTCACTAGAGAGCTGATGCCCATAAATATGTAAATACCGGGTGTACACAAATGAATGCCCTAATTTCATGGCGCAATATTTTATTTAATAAATGCAATAAATTAATTCTGTCAACTCCCAGAAATTATAATAATATTACAATTTTATTTTATATTTTATAAATATTTAATGTGGCCACTCTCTGCAGTGGAGGCCCCATCATGGCAAAAAGAGACTTCCTCATAGGCGCGTGGAAGCATATCGCCATCCACTTTCTTAGCTCAAGTACTGGCTCTTCCCTTTACTTCAGGTGGATTCAAATAACTTTATTTTTCAACAAGATGGGGCTCTACCCCATTGGCATAAGAACGTTTGCGCTTAATGAAAATGTGCCCCAGCGATGGATTGGTAGAAATGGGCCCCAAGATCTTGCTCTTTGCAATTGGCCTGCTAGATCTCCAGACCTCACTGCGTGTGATTTTTATTTGTGGGGATATGTAATAGATTGCGTTTATGTTCCACCAACTTAAAAACTGAAAAACCGAATAACAACAGTGATCAATTCAATTCAGAATTGACAGAATTAATTTGTTACATTTATTAAATAAAATATTGCGCCATGAAATTAGGGCATTCATTTGTGTACACCCGGTACTGTAATTATTATTTACAAATTTATCGTAGCAACTAATTAATTCATAGTTTAAAAAAACTTTTAAAAATAGCAATGAAGCAATGGTACACTATGGCTCGATACAGATGTTGATCCACCTAGCAATGGCGGCCGTACTACGTGTCTTACAAGGGGTTCATTTCCTGTTGTAATGGTGTATACAGTTTAACTTATTCAAATTCTAAAATTTTATTGTAGGGTTGGAAATGAGTGGTGTGATATTTTCCCGTTGGGTAGCATTTCCCCCTTCATGTAGTCATCTTTTATTCGTCTAGTTAAGATGTTGGTTTAAACTTTAAAGTATCGTCAGCTCCAATGAAAATGGTTCTGTGCAAAATCTGTGGATTCCATAGAAAGGTTTCTGCAGAATTCTGCACGGTCTCTGAGGAAAAATTAGACATCTTCTGCAGAAAATTTTACACACATTGTTTTTTTTTTTTTTAAAAAATTCTTTTGGCAGAAAAAGAGTTAAAAAAATGTTAGTCTAAAAACTTTTTATGAGAATTTACTCGTTAAAATCCATTTTGAAGAAAATATTCTGCAGAATTATCCATTGGTTAATTATTGGGTACTGTTCTTTTCGATGGCAGCCACATGTAAATTTGAAAAACATCGATATAATTTAATATTCGATTTCTGCATTCAAGAATCGATTTCCGCATTCTAAAATAAGAATTTTTCTATTTAAGTTGAATTGCGAGAAAAAAAAATGAATAAAGGTGCGAGAAATAAAAAATTAAATACTGGTGCCTTATGTTCTAATTTTAAAATTAATCTCTATCTTTAATTAAAAATCGATGTTTTAGATACTATCGAATTCTTTCGATTTCACGCATGGCTGCCACCAAACAAAACAGTACCAATAAATATTTAAGATAAGAATATTTGGTTAATTTTAAAATGAAACTCGGAAGTGGTTAGTAGGCTATGTAGGTTAACATAATTATTATTGCTTAATTTAACAAATTTAATTTGGCTTGAAAAGTTTGTAAAATGGACTACTGTAATTAAGCAATATTTTTTATTTTTAAATCTTTGTTGATCGTTGAAAT
>JAQGAZ010001660.1:0-26005 GCA_034692225.1 Polydesmus complanatus
ATGGTTAGGTCAATCTGTTTTTCTTAAACAAATTGAAATTTAATTTGATAGATATCAATTTTCTAATCAGTCATACAGGAAGCAGCTTAGTAGGAACAATGATAGAGAGCCATCAGAAAGTCTACCATGTGTTTTTTAAATCATGCAGCGACCACTTAAATGTGTAGTGTTGTATTGGATAGCTTATTCCTTTTCCTGATCGGGAACAATACGCCATCAGCTGGTTAACACTGGCCAGAGGTTGTCTGGGTATATGACGTGAAGCATTTATGTGGCCCACACTGCTTCCCCTTCACTTCTATTAAAATGGTATGGTGTTAATAAATGAAACTTCTAATACCTCAAATATTATAATTTATGGTCGTTCAATTAATTATTTTAAGGACTTATTATACATCCCCAGCGAGTTTTGAATAAATATCAGCACTAGAAGTTATAAATTTGCCTCAAAGTTAAGAAATGAGAAATTTTAAATGACAGATCTTAATGAATGAGCAAACAATAATTGAGATTGGCCATTAATAATAAACAAAAGTTACTCATATTATAATGTTTTGAATTAATAAGTTTAATTCAATTTTTTACTTTATTAATTGTTTTTTTTTATTTAAAAAAAGGGACCACATGTTGCATTTTGTACAGAGTTTCAAAATATGTAAGTCGTCTTAACTTTAAAAAAAAAAGAGAGAATCACAAATATACATTTTTCTGGAATTAGCATTGTCTCTTTGTACAAATATAAAAATATGCGCTTTTCTACTTCACTTATTTAATACAAAAATTGTAGTATAAAAATATAAGTGAATTATTAACAATCTTCATCAAATAATTTCATTAATATACACTTCAGTTGCACAGAATTGTAGAAAAATTGCTCATTAAAGAATGTCTTAGAGGTGTCATTACTGTACATCACGCAATTGTACTGTATATTGGTCTCCACTTTATACATTAGCAGTTTTTTACAAATAATCAGTACATATGCTTATGATTAATTTATTAAGATAAAAAATTACTTTTAATGTAGTACTCGTGCAATATTAAAACAAATGCCAAAAATGTTTTCAACATTTAAAAGTTTGTTTTAAAAAACTATATTTTTGAGTTTGGTCTACGCCTATAATGTACTGTAGGCGACACACTCAACAGCATCTTATTTTTATGAAAACAAAATAAAAGTAACCTACTGATATTGCTAAAAAAATAAAGTTGAGCCATTGAAAGTTATTTAGGTGAAACGACGCTAATCATATGTACACAATAAATAAGTTAAGGCATTATATAAAAAAGTCGGTTCTAATTCCAATCCGATGTTGAGACTAGTATAGTTCTTCCTGTTGGCCCCACAAAATGAAAGACCTGGCACTTTGAACCCGCACTGTTCAAGGAGTTTGTAAATAAATAAGTGGAAGAAGACATTGTTTAAGAGTTGATGGTGAGGCTGCAGGAGGCCACTGGCGGTGGCGTGGGGGGTGAGTAGAGGGGAGGTGGAGGCGAAGGGGGTTCCGCAGATGTCAGACTGATGGTCGTTGAGGGACAACTATTTGATGGTCCACTATACTCATCATCGCACCCTGTACATGCGTAGTTAACTTGCGCTGCCGTTTCATCTTCTTGCTGCGGGATACTCAACGTTTGTCCCCCATGCAACTTGATGGTTTCTTCATAGCTGGGAGGAGGTTCCATAATCTCGTCATAGTTAGGGGGGTTCTTGTCGTACACTCGAGAACCAGAAATGCGAAATAAGTCTCCCTGAAACAAACATATTAAAAATTAATCAATATTAAAATTATTATGGTAATCAATTAAAAGCTGATCGAACACAGTCACTGACAATGAGCTTATTAAACTTTAAAAATCAGTCAGTAAACTCTGAAAACTATGCCGCTAGTTACTGAACTCTGAAACCTAATCACTATTACACTAAAACTTAATTACCAAACTCGGTTTTTAAGCTATCAAAATTGCGTCATTGAAGTGGGTTGTTTTATGTTTTTATCGCATTTTCCATGATGCATTAAATTGCATTTTCTTGATGTTTGGGCAAAAAAAATGAGCAAGCCAACACAAATTAATATTCTGTTTAAACAAATGGTTCATGTCCAAAATATCTCGCTATAAACTCACTAAATTTTAAAACTGAGTAACTTTAAAGAAATATATACGGCATGATATATGGTACACAGTATATACAAGAATCGTAAAGTAACTGATTGATAAGTAAACTACTGTATATAAAATAAATCACAGCAAATTGTTTTTAAATGTAATTATTAAATTTAGTAAACACGCGTGAAACACAGATCAAAAACAGTTTAATAAACTATAACAGTAAGTTCCTAACTTATTGTGGGCTTTGGGAGCGCATATCGGTTTATTAACTCTTAAGAATATAATTAATAAACTATAGAAAACATAATAAAACGAGTTCAATTAACTGTAAAAACTGAATCACATCCCTTAATAAATATACTCACTCAGTTCAATTAAATTTATTAAACTCTCCAAATAAATTATTACATTTTTGCTCAACCAGCTAAAAAAACCTTTAACTAAACCATAAAATTAATCATTAAAGTATAAACTGATTGGCTGAAGTGTAAAACTGAATCACTAAATTGATAAAACTCTCGCATAACTTTAAAGATTTCATTAAATTTTTGTTACACAAATCTGAGAAATCAATGAAGGCTACTAAGCTTATTAATTAAACGTTCTCTCAAATTTAATGAAACATTTAAAAATTTCTTAGTCTCATTAATTCACTTAGAATTAAAGCTGATAAAAAACCCTGTTGTTTTTGCATAAAAAGAGCGCGTGCGAGACTTACATTATTTGCGTCCGCTCCGTTCCTCTGACTGGAACTGTTCCTGTTGCTTGTTCTTTCCTGCAGCTGCGCCAGGGCCTGCGCAGACTGTTCCCTCAACCCCTGGCACCCCTTGCAGATGCTGTAGACGCCTATGGCGATGCCGATGAGCACAATCACCCTATTGTTCGCAAAAGAAAAAGAAATGTCATTGAAAATCGCACACGCAAACACTTTTTAGTGATTCAATAATAATAATAATAATAATAATAATAAAAGATTTAAAATATTGTTTTATTTATAAAGCTAGTTTAGTGTACTCACACGACCCATATGGCACTGAGCTCCATGGCGTTTAGTGACCCGTCCAGATCCACTTTTGCCTCGTACTAAACAAAAGACAAAGTGATTAATTCGCATTCCTCCTCTACGATCAACGACACAAATCTTATCAACGCTCACTTTTACTTCTCTTTCTATTAGAAACATTTCCTTTTTTTGTTGGGTTTTTTTGTTTATTTTCATGTATTTACTAATGGGGTTTTTTTTGTGTGTGTGGAAAATGTGAGGTTTTTGGTGACCATCAAAATACACTCTTAACGGAAGGTTTTTCATAGCTTAGTGAATGGTTTATAATGCATCTTTTAAATGACAAAATTAACTTTTAAATACCGGTATTTAACTAAATTTTTTTTTTTTTTTAAAAAAAACAACTTCCTAAACTCTGAAGGAATGCACTAAACTATATAAAAAGGCACATTAAACTCAAACCGAATATATTAAACTCTAAAAAAAGCGCACTAAACTCTTAATTTTTTTTTAAAAAAAAAGTTTAGTTTAGTGACTGCTTAATTAGCTTTGACTACTATTTTACAATGATATTAGTCAATACTTATCTGATCAGCGATCACTATAAAACAAAGCCAAATCCATACCACTAAGCTACGAGTATAAAACAATACAGTACCACTAAAAACTATGAAAAGTAGGCTAATCTTTATTGTAAAATACTTTAAAACAATTATTAGGGGATTTAGCAGCGCATATTTTTATATCGGTTTTATTGCACTTATTCAAACCGGAAGTGGTTGACCAACTACTACATGAAATTTAATGGCCTAATCATTAAATTAAACTAACCGCAAAGTACAATTTTGAAGTGTAAATCAAAGCTAATGCAATATTTCTCGACACATTAAGAATTAGTTTAATATTAATTTTATTAGTGCGCTTAGATAAGTCTAAGGTCGCCTTAATTTAGAGCTCGAATTGTTTTAGAGCCTAATTTCGAGCAAACTCGCTTTGGAGAGCGTGTCAAGCTCCATTAGTTTAGAATGAGGCAGGGGGTTTCTCAGTTCGAACTCGTTTAATGCTGAGTTATTGCTCATCAGGTTTGACGTCATCGCGTAGGAAGATGTTCAAACTTTCATCCTCGGGCAAATGATGCAATAACGATGGGGGAATTATAAGGCGATTTTTCCCGCACTAAACTAGATTTGCTTACAATAGAAATTTTCATAACTCACACTGCGCGCAATAATTGAGCAGACAAAATTCGTGAGAAACTAAAATTATGCAACTTTTGTTTCTAGTGGAAAACTTTAGATTAGACTTATCGATATTCAAAACAAATTGTTTTACGTATAATAATTTTATACCAAACGAATATTAATAATATTATCGATGGATTTAAAACAACAATTATTGGAGATTTATGGATAAAAAAGGTGGTGCCGCTTTTTAGGCGAAATTTATTTCCTCATTTTATAACTAATTAAATGTTTATCAGTTGGTTCAAGGTGACTTCCGGTTTAAACGATCCCCACCGTAAACACCCCCTAAAATTTATCTTAAAAACTAAACCCAAAGTTTCGTAACTTTATAAACAATGTTATATATTTCCTGTTATTATTTAAAAACGTCATTTGTTTTATTCTTATCTTTAAATAAATTATTATTCAACTTTTTTAAGTGTTATTTTTGAAATTTAGTAAGGTATAATTTTTTTTTTTTTAAAAAAAAAGTTTAGTGCATGATTTTTCATCTTTTAACTGCTCATGCGCAAACGTACTATTTTTTGATGTGGTTTTTTTATAGTAGCGCACATATTTTGATTTTGAAAACCGTTCATTAAGTACAGAAATCTACTTTGTTCAAGTTGAAACTAATGTCAAATTAAGTAAGTCATACAGTACTCGTATATCTGCAATGTATATTTTTGAAAAAGTTGAGTTTAGTGATTGCTTTATAGAGTTTTTTTTGTGTGTTTAGGGAGCGTTTCGGAAATTTATTAGTGGTTCTTCTAACAATTCATTTATTAATAGATTAATAATTTTCTTATCGCCAGCTGAATCATTATTTCTTGAAGGTTCGGTCGGCGATTCGAAAGTTTAGTGACTATTTTATTAAGTGTTACATTGACGTTTAAATATTTTATTTGTAAACAATTGCGCAACTTTATTAATTTAGTGCTTGTTTATCTAAGCTTAATCATTATTTCGGGTAAAGGTTTAAGAGAAGGGTTTTTTGTGTTTTCTAATTATTATTAGTGTAGACCCTAGAAGGAAAAATAACTATGCTCAGTGCCGTGGCGTGGGGTGATGCAGTGATGCGGCCGCATCAGGCGCCAACTCTTGGGGCGCCAAAACTGAGCCATATATTGTTAAAATCTAATTATTTTATACAAAAAAGAGGCTAAATTTGTCAATTTTTCCAAAAAATTTTCGCGCCTCGCAAGCTCGGCGCTCAATTAATCCCTAAATTGAAGGAAAGGGGCGCTATTTTGAAGACTTGCATCATATTGAAAAAATCTACCCCACGCCACTGACTATGCTAAACTTTGACGTCATAATTGCATTTAAATAATTATTGCGTCATAAATTTTCTTCAAATTTAATAATAACAAAACCCTATTCGTTACTCGTACGTTAGTAAAACGCAAACGTCACTAAATTCAATTTCATGTCATGTCACGTTAAAACTCTTATAAATTATTAGTTTGGTAATAATTTACGTCAAAATTTATTTGTCTCACTAATGTTCCGGCACTAAATCTCCAATCGGAAACGAAAAAAAAAAAGAGGGTTTAGTACGCGTTTCGACTTGAACCGTTACGCGTTACGTTCGGAAAACCCCGAGTAAAAAATGACAAACGTTAACAAAATTTAATTCAATTGAATTATTAATATTAAAATATTGCAAATACTAAGGAAAAACGTGTTTAGTGGTCTTAAAAAAAAAGGCCATCCTTATTTCTTCGAACATTAACGCTAGCGTGCTACATCCTTCGCATTAAACTCGACGTCACAACGGCGTCATTCGAAGGAAAGTGGGAAATCTTTTAGTGACGCTTTCTTTTACACTAAGTTTTCTTTCTTTCCGTTTAGCAAGTACACTAAAATTTATTAGGTGTAATTTAGACGACGTCATAATACTACGTTGTTAACTGGGGTGTTCCATTTGTAACGTCAATTCTAGTTATTCTACGCGCAATAATTATTGCGCTTTAGAAATTTTGAATGATTTTCAAATTTTAGTGAGTGTGTTTTTAGTAATTTTAGTGCATTTATTTTGTGGTTAAGCGTGCGATTTCTTGGTTGTTTTTTTAAGGAGTTCATTCTGTAGTTTAGTAGCGGTAGTAGGTGTTATTGCTATTAATAGATTTTCACGTAAAGTATAAAATGCATGCGCAGACACCCTGTACTTTGCACATACCGTCACTAAAAATGCTAATTTAATGTAAATAGAAGATGATGTTTAGCGTTCGTCATCACTTTGCAGAGATTAACGCGGATAAATGTTTAGTCGAAAACAAGTTGCACATGTTGTTTACTTGAAACACTCATGTTAATTAAGCTGAGATTGCATCGATCCTGCGCTTGCATTTTACCGGTTAATTAACCGGCTGGTTAATAATTACCAGTGCGGTTAGTGCTTGTTAACCGCTCGACTTAGTGTAAAAAAAAAGATGAACTTGTTTGAAAATATTATTATTAGTGTTGGTCACTTTAAATTCTATACATGTACTGTATTTGCATTCATCGAGTGATTGGGATACAATTATTAACTTTGAACTACTCACTAAACTCCTTCAAACACCGACAAAACACATTTAAGAAACGAGAAAAAGATGCACTAAATTAGATAAAAATAATCGCCAACCCTAAATATGTATTTTGTACCTTCTTAAATTCCAATGACCAAACGCTAATATCATAGTGTATAACAGCTATTCACGAAACTCAAAGAAACGAGCACTAAAATTTTTATAAACACTCGCTTACTAATTGCGTTCTAATAAAAATTCACTTGGCATTATTTTATAATCCCATTCATTAATTAAAAATAATTTATATTTTAATTTATTAAGTCGTAACAATTAAATTTGATAAGTTGGCACACTAAAAATATTGGCATTGGTTCGTAAAATGTCTCATTTAGTAGAGCTAAGAGCGCCCTAATCTTATAAAAATATAGTTCGAAGCGCACTAAACTTCAAGGATGAATAATTCTCCTTAATTTTCTCGTCTTAAGAAATAATTTCATCACTAACTGAAATTGCTACTAACCAGCTGTGCCCTGTCGTAGAGTTGAGTGTCGATTTTCGCTCAAAACATCTAAAATTGGTTTTGAATTAATTATTTCGAAATAACACAATTTATTTATTTTTCTCGATAAAAACAATATTTTTTTTTTTAAAAAAAATGAGATTATCTAAATTTATATACGCTATAATTAACGTTGTGTTTTCCTTCGCAGCTGTTATCATACTAAACACCTGTTGCACTAAACTATATTATAAGCGTTGCTGCTGCTTCTCCTGCGCTAGATAATAAAGTAAATGGAACCACTATCTAAGTGCTTTATTTCGTTAATTAACTTCACGCAAATTATTATTTAAAATGCAAAGGGGGGTTAGAAAATTTGGCTCGGATTCTTAAACCTTCATTTAACCTCATCTACACTAAACTTATATCCCTATTTAGTGATGTAAGATTTATCCAACCCCCACACACACCTTTCACTAAACGCTAGAATAAAATTAGCATATTATTATATTTTGTTATTGATTTTCGTGATTGTTGTTCGAGTACCGGGTATTTGGTTTTTAGTAAGGGACGTTAATTAGTGGCTGTCTTTTTATTGTTTAGTTCAAAATTTTTGAGTTTAAAATAGTTATCAAAAAAAAAAAAAAAGTTTCGTGATTAATTTAGGGTTAGTTAAGTTTAGAGTTTTCGAATGTACGCAGGGCTGATTACAGTTTAGTAGATGTGATAGACTTTAGTGGGTATTTTAAGACGATTAATCGCTGTATTTTGAGTTTACTGGTAGTTTTAAGTAATTTAGTAGTTGTTCTACTGTATATACGTAGTTCAGTGATTGTTTTATGTAGCTTAGTTAATAGTTTAGTAACAGTAATAGTTAATTAATTTGTGGTTAGTGATTATTTTAGTAAAAAAGTTTACAATTTAGTGGAAGTTTCAAACTGTTTAGTGGTTATTTAATGTTATTACAGTGTAGTAAATGTTGAATAAAGTTGTGTAAATTCTTGCTATAGTTTAACAAAAGTTTGTTATAGTTTAGTAAACCTTTAGTGATTTATTTGTTAAGGATTTCTGCAGCGCACGCCCTAAAGTTAAACGATTGACCCGGCTCTTCAAACGTTAAGTGTTGTTGATGAAAACGTTACCTAAACTTGGGAAAGAAAAAAAAAAGAAAAGGGTTGAAACGTGAAAGAAAAAGCGCTTTTAGTCACGAATTTAACCGTGAACTAAACACGAAAACAGATAGAAAAGATAAGTGAAAGAAGAAGATTGTAATTAGTGTCGGTTGGCCTAAACTGTTAAGGGAAGGAAAAAGCGTTTTTGATTTATCCTCAAAACTCAAACCTCTTTTCATTGTTAAGAATGGAGAGAGGCGGATATAGTTTATTTTAGTCCAGCTCTCATGACCAACCACCTATAAACTAACTTCCGGATTAGATTTAGGGCACGCCAACACTAAGTACATACGTCGATTGTCTTATCTCTATTATCATTCACGCTCGTTAATTTTCTTTCTGCTATTTTTTTTTTATATTAAATCTCACTAAACTTAATAACTGTAATTTTAGTAAATAGCTTTAATTAATTAACAAGGATTTTTTCTTAGCGTGACTTTAAGTGACACTAAAAATCCTTCAGATTTTAATGTAGCGTAATATTTAGTGTAAAGTTAAAAACACGCGATTTTTTTTTTTTTTTTTAAAAATAATAATAATTATTATGCAAGTGTGCACTAGAAAATTAATAACAATTTTTTGACGAGGAAATAATTAAGTTAAGAACTAATTTCCGGGTTGACTTCCGTCGCAGACACACAACAATGTACACTAGACTTTAAACTCATTATCTTGGATAGTAGTTAGGTGGGTTAAATAAACACTAAAATTTGTACAACAATCGGCGCTTTGTTTTTATCATTGACGTTGCTATTTGATTTCAACTAGATGAAATGGAGGTGTGCACGGGCACCACCCTTAAGTTACCGGCATTTGTATTGACATAATTATTATTTTCGAATGTGAATCATTTTGAAGCACGTGCTTTACTAACTAAGTGAACGCAAAGTTTACAGTTAATGTTTGAGTTTACTAAAAGTTTAGTGAGCTATTTAAAGTGTACTAAAATTTTTTTTTTTTTTTTTTTTTTTAAATGAAGTAAATTTAAAATGGAGTTTTTCATTGTTTATTTAAGTTTCAAAAATATTTTTAAACTTTAATAATTCAATTTTGAGTAAATTCTAAAGTTTGTTTCTTAAATTTAGTGACTGAGTCTTCTAGTGAGCACTAATAAAAAAAACCTCATTAAACTTTTTCTTGTCGAGATCCAATTAAAAATAGATATATAATTTAAGTCGATTAACGAGTGTGTTTTTTTCCTCCTGCTCGTATTAAACGTGGTAATATTAAGTGTGTGTAAGGTTAAAGAGTTTAGTGGACGTCCTTGAGCGAGCCCCAAAATTAATTCAGTTGGTGTTGTGCGCGTTGCTTTCTGCGCATGTATCGCTCAACTACATTTAAATCAACCCACTAGAAAAAAAACTTTTTTTTTCCTGGATCCGTAACTTAACTTGTTTTTTTTATTTACGTAACTTAAATTGACAGTTTTTCTTAATAAGTCTAAAACAAGCACACTAAACATACCTGTACATGTACAGTAATTATTGGCAAAAACATTGTTTATCAAAAAAAAGATATTAAAAGATTTTTTTTTTCCTTGTCAATCCAATCACGTAATTTGTTCTCTGCTCAAGAAAAATGCTGAGCGTGCATTCAGTGTGCACCAACACTCTATGAATCACTTTGATTGCCTCACCTTACTTTAAGAAGCGCAATAATTGCTAAAATTACACATTTTACTGATTGGGAATTATCCTAGCTACTAGTTAGAGTTATTATTGCTGACCATTGCGTTAAACACATCGTTTTACTAAGCAAAACAATTTCGGATTTGTTAAACTAAAATACAGCAATTAATGCTTTTCAATCAATCATTGAGGGTTTATTTCTAACTTAGCAACGGTGTGATTGAGTTTAGTGGAAAGTAGCTTTAAAATAATTTAGTAGATCTACTGTTCATAGCCTAATGTAGTTCAGTGATTGTTTTACAGTATGTAGTTTAGTTGAATATTTAGTAGTGTATCTAACTGCTGCATTTTATTATGTTTATTTTTGTGGTTAGTGAACATTTTTGTACTGGTAGGTTAATAAATGTTTTTCTTCGCGTTACTAATAGTTTCAAACTGTTTAGTGGTTATTTTAAGTCATTTAGTGGTGGTTTGATGCTGAATGGGAGTGGTTTTACGCAGTTTGCAGTAGTTTTATGCACTTTACTAGTAGTTATATGCAGTTTATTGGCAGTTTTATGCTGTTTATTCGTTGTTGTATATAGTGCAGTTATTAATAAAAGTGTTTCAAATTTTTTTTTTTTATTATAGTTTAGTAATTTAGTGATAGTTTTTCAAGTTTAATAAATGTGTTTCAGAGTTTAATGCAAGTTTTCTATCTATGTAGCCAGTTAATTAAAGTTAAGTGATTTATGAAATTTAGTGTTACATATAGGTTAGTGACAGTACTTTGGTGGTACAGTTGTCTGTGTTTATACAGCTTTGTTCGTGTTTAATAAACATCTATTTTTGTTGTTTAGTGACTTTATTTTGTGTTTAGAAACAATTTATGTCGGTGAATAAAATGTGGTATTTCAGTTAAGTAAACTAAAATTGGGAAAGAAATGGGTAAACTTACCAGAAAAATCAATTGAATCAGTAACTAACTTCTTGCACTAAAAAACACACACTTGAATCCGACGTTTATTTTTTTTTTTAGTGAAATTCCTCGTGCTTTTCTTCCCAATGTCAAATACTTGGAGTAAAATTGATGAAGTTTAGTCGTCGAATAGCGCACTGTCACTGATGCCAACCACTCCTTTTAGTGTTCTCTAATCTTGTGCTTGGAAGCCGCTCACTAAATGCTATCAACCACTTTGTGCACGCTCGCTTAAACTCGACCACCTGCGCACTTCACTCCGCACTTTACTTTTACCTCTACTCCCCTCGCGCTCGAAACTTTTTTACCTGGCTGCGGCTGTGACGTCAGAGCAAAAGCGCAACGCGATTGGACGACGTTTACGTGACGTCTGCATCGTCTGCTGACGTCACTTTACGTTTGTTTTCCCACGTTTCGCACCTTTTCTTCTTCCACTTAATTCGAGAATGCTTTTTTTTTTTTTGAAATTCTCATTGAAACGCGGTTTCCACCACGAAATTATCCGGATGAAATCTAGAAAATTATCTGGAAATTGCTTGGAATTATCTAGATAACAAACAAAATTTCTTGTTGAAAACAGCAAAGGGAATAATTATTATTATTTTGCAAATTAATTTTTTATTAAAAACAAATTAAATTAAATTCATGAAAAAAGTCCTTAAACATGTTGACGGAGGTTATGTCCAGTAGAGTGTACTGGTAGCAGTGTTCAAATGTTTATGCTGTAAGATTAATCTTAGGGAATCAATTTTTTCTCCTTTAAAATTCCAGAAATAAAATTGTAAACAAGAAAAATTGTCAAGTCTTCGGGCTAGATTTAGTGGTAAAAAATAATTCTCTAAAAAAATCCAGGGACAAAATTTCTCCATAAAAAAAGTCCTGAAAAAGTAAAAGTGGCAAAACTATCCAGGGCAAAATAGCCAGTAGAAAAATTTGGACGACAACGCTATTTTCTCCAAAATTAAAAAAAAAATCTATATTAATATAATACTGTAATAAATTTAATTGAAAAAAAAAAAAAGGTCCATGATTGGAAAAAAAGCGAACATCCTAACAAAAGTCCAAAGAAAAAGGGTTCTTCTAAAGCACATTCGAGGCTAAAATTACCATTAATACGCATATTATTTTACACTCTTTCATGTACCATAACTTCCATAAGCTAGGAAAATATTCTGTACAAATAAAATCATGAAAAAAAAAAAATAAAGAAATAAACGTCCGACCTACTAGGCTACATAAAAAATTTTCTCCAGTAAAAGTCCGGGAGATAAGATATTCCCACTAAGAATTAAAATGGACTTATAAAAAGTTTGTTTTTATCTTTAAACGAAAGTATTTCATGTACCTACAGTAATTGCTCCGGGCGGAAAATCCAATTAAAGAAATTCCTCCGGACCAAATTTTTTATACCAGTAAATTAGTTTTTTTTGTTTTGAAACTTTGTATTATTTCTGAAACTTGTTTTGATTAGGGACATATAGTCCCACCAACCCGTATTATAAAATACAGTGCAGTACACCATTTTGAATTTTCTAGTAAAATGGTTTTTCTTTTTTCCATCCTGAGTGGAGAGCCGACTTCGTTGACCTCCGCAGTTTTCGAATGTCATGTTCAACTAAAAAAAAAACGAAAATTTTGAATTTTTTCATGTGGAACCGGAAGCAGTGAATCGGAACTGTCGATAAAAATGAGTGTTTTTTTGATGAAAACGAGAGGATTTTTTTTTACCCTCTTAATAATTTTTTTTTTTGTTTCCTGAAAACAATTTCCTTCATCAAAATATGATTTTTTTTCCCTCAACGTAATAAGCGAAAGAAATGGTTAAAGTTAAAACCGGTTTTAGTGAGCGACCTGAAAACATTCCAAGGTTTCCTTTCGAAAATGAATGAGGTTTAGTGCGATCCACCCACACTAAACCCCTCCTACTAAACTCACCTCGACCCTCACCATTAAATAGCATTACAAAGCAAAATATTTCGTTGCCACCCGGATTTATTAATCTAGATTAAATCATTTCATTGGTTTAGAAAAGTTTTGATCGCAACGAGAATTTTTTTTTAATAACCAAACGAGATAAAAATTTTTCAAACGCAGTTTAATAAAATCGACTTCTAGAATCTAGAACAAGATCAAAACTTAAACCAAGGTTAAGTTCCTTATTCTTGCTTAAACTAAGGTAAAAAAAAAAATTGTGTAGCCATGCGCAGGCAGACCCATCAATTCTTTTACTTTTGAAGGGGGAGATTAATAATTGTGCATTATACACGTACCGGTAGTTCATCTAATTCAAATTAGCGTAAAATTAACACTAAACGCAATTAGATCACCGAATCCCCACCGTATTTATTAATCTAGATTAAGCAATTTGATTTTCATTTATAAAGTTTTGGTCGCATCAATTCTGATTTTACTTCAAATTAGTTAAAATTCCTTTAAACCTTTAAACGCCTTTAAAAAAAAATGTACCATGCGCAGATATAAATATTAATCTTCACTTTAATCTTAATTTTTGGTTGCGACAGTATAGGTTAGATTCGGTAGCCTACTTGGTTCAGACAACAAGTATTGGATCAACGAATTTAATGATTAGGTAAAACTAGATAACTGAATCTCTACCGGATTTTTTGATCCAGATTGCGAAGCTTGATCTGTGATAATGAAGCTATTAAATTTCCTTAAACAAAATTATCTTAAACGAGTGAATAAAATGGTAATGCGCACGCGTGTGATTGTTTTTATCGCTTATTAACTGGTTTAACCAACCCAGATCCGTGTTGAACGAGATCGGTCGTAGCAACTAAAATTATATAAAGCTTTTTTTTTTCTAAGGCGCACCTGCATTACTTGCCCGGAAGTAAAACTGAATGTAAAATAATAACTAATTAAATTTTAGTGTTTATTTTAATAATTATTTGCGTTTAAAAAGTTGTGCGTTTCTTTTAAAGAGCTTAGCGATTTGCATCTTAACAGTCTTACCTTATTTTTTTGGTAACAGTACAGTATATTATTTTTTGGGAGATTAGTAAATGTTGTTTACAAAATCCGTTAAATAAAATCAATCAATAAGAAAAACAAACAGAAAAAGTTCTGCAATTATAGTAAATTGTTATCTAACTAGTTTAAAGCGGGTGGGGAGAAAGAGAGAGAGACAATAATTATTATTACTGAAAGTCGTAATTAACTTGGAGTAAATACTACGCGAGTATGTTGTACGTGTGTTGAGGAGCGTGCCTTCATTCGCTTCAATTAAAATAGCTGGCAACAATTTCTAAAGGAGAAGAAACACTAAATTTCTCTTCTTTAGTGAAGACGCCTGAGGAACCGAAACTAGTTTAGGATGGCGCTCGACGTCATCTCCTCAACCCTTTCGCTCATCTGGGAACCGGATGCAGCCGAACGTGACAACCATACATCATTTGATAACATCCGTGACGTCAACGCTTAGGGTCATCGCAGGTGGTTATGAGAGAGGGGAGTGGTACACTTGTCCATCCCCTATTTTTAGTGATGAATGTCAAGATTTAGGGCGCCTAATTATCTTCTGAGGATTTTTAAAATTTACTCGCCGGTTTTAGTGTTACAAATTAATAGAATTCGCTCAGGGTTTCGATATCAATGATTATGTTTTAGGCAAAATCAATAAGTTTTAACGCTTTTTAGGGATAATTAATATTTTTAGTGTCGAGAAACAGTGAAAATGTTTAGTCTTGAGAATAAATTTTCACTTTCTAATATAAATTTCTAGTTTTTAGTGCAAATTTCCGGCTTTTAGTTTAGTCGCCAGTTTTAACATTCAATGGCAAATTTATTACCGGTATAGTTTTGCTCGCCACTTCGCAATTTGCGTCGTCATTTGAAGCTTCAAGCGACAATATTTATAATTTTAGAGGCTATTTTAAGCCTCCCCCCCCTAGGGCTCCACCCACTAATCACTTTCCTTTTCTACCGTCACTCGAGTGATGAGGACGTCCGAGTTCAGTGCACTAAACACAAAGAATATCAAAGCTCATTCACTAAACTTCACTTGAATCTCTCTCTCTCATTCAACCTCTCCCCATGCGATTGTGTTCCCTAATTACATGTTTTCGCTGAAATATGTTTCTTAAAATTGCATAGAAAACGGTTTAGTGAATTTGCTCTTGTAATTTCAACGAGCACTTAGCTCATCACGCTCACTTTCATGGGGTTTACGCGACAAACACTTTCAGGAAATACTTCAAAAAAAAAAAATGCGGACAACACTAAAGCAAAATACAGGACATCCTAAAAATATACTGTAGTAAACAAACAGTAGTGTACAAAGGCACTTTGGGCCTTGACTTCCCAATTTCAGGTCTCAAAATGCTGTATGACTGCATAATATTGAAAAGTAGAATATACATGTATAATACCAACAAAATCTGACCAGTATTATTAAAAAAGGACCTGGATTATATACCTGATATATGTAGGCCTATTATATTTTTATTAGGTTTACCTAAGAAAATGTGTACCGTATTATTTTCTTAGGTAAATACAATTCTATTATTAAGCTCTATTATTAAATAATAGGCTAATATTTTAATAGTGCTTAATAATAGAATCGTTACCACACTATTATATCGTGCCAGATTTGCATTTAGTAAATGGTTTTTTGCAGATAAGTGATTACTTTTATTTAATCTTAACAAAAAGTTTTTATTTTTTTGTATTACCTAGTTTTTTGTTTTTGTATTTATTGAGCATTTATACTCGTATATTTGTTGCAGGCGAATATGTTATTTATTTCTACCGTTTTACTAAAAGACAATAATATCCCATTCATAGTTAAAGATTGAGGATATGACGTCATCGATCTGTTGATAAATTGATGCCTTAAAAATTAGAATTCTGCTCACGTTTTGAGCGAGCGGCGCCGATGGAAGGCGATTAGTGTGTGTACCGCTTTGTTTACTCACCTCACGTTTCACTACTTTTCGTTACTCTGGTCATCCGCCACCCTCTTTTCGAATTATTGATAAACCGCGCTAATTAGAGTTTGGTTATTAAAGCACGGTTATTGAAAAGTAGGGTTTAGTTTCATGCTTAATATTTATGCTTACCAAGTGGTCATATTTTTTAAATTTTTAGACAAAAACCAACAATCAATCACTGACGTTCAAATATTGCAGTCGGATACAAAATCAATCAATTCGAAACGATTTCCTTCGGTCAAACTAAAAGTAACTCATTAAATTCGAGAAAAACACTCAATAAACTACAAATTTCTGCTTTTATGGCTACAAAAAAAAAAAAAAAAAAACAACCACTGTACTAAACTAATAAAAAAATCCAAGTGTTACAAATGTCAAGTGTGTTATCTAAGTCAAAAATTGCAATAACATTTTTGTTTTGTCCACAATTTTAATAATGTTTAGCATTTTGATTAGGAGATTATTTTTGTTGGGGAGTGCGTCTTTCAATGTTTGATTACTGCTGATAAGGGGGAGGGCGGGGGTTAAAAATTTTCAAAAATATTATTGTTGACAAACCCTCAGTTCACGATCTCTATTTAAATAATGTTATTTTTTTCAGAATTATTGTTTGTTTTATTAATATTTTCAAAAAAACTAATACGAAAAAAGTTTATTATTAAACTGGCTGTTTCTAATTAATTAATTATTTTTTTAGGAAATTAAAAAGTGTCCTGTATTTTTTTTTTTGGCTCTAGGTAGTGAAACTTGTGTCACGTACGAACAGTTTCGTTATAACGAAAAAAAAAGAGACGTAACCTTGATCGATGACGTAACGCTAAGCGCCACCTACATTTGAAACGCCTCATTAAGCGATATGAGTAAAGTGCGGTTGACATAATTATTATATTTAGTGCGAGAACTAAATTACCTCATCGCCAAACTAAAAATAAACTGACTTACGAAACGTCAAGTTCACTAAATAACTCTCACTAAACTTTTTTTTTTTTTTGGTTTTGTGAATATAATTAGCGTACGTATAGCCAACACTTTCCAAAGTGTTTGAATTAAGTGAGAAATGAATGGCCTATTTTTTATTATTATTATTATTTATTTGTCGTTTTATTGACAGTTGGTTTGACCCACTAAACTTGCGGCGATTATGCAAATACAAATGTAACACTCATCACTAATGTCATCACTTTTCATTTTTAATGTGATTAGAATCAAAAACCGGTTTCATTAATCCGCCCTAATAAATTCCACATCGATTTCACTTAAAAAAAAATAACTCGGAAAAAAAAAAAAAAAAACGCAACAAAAGTTTCACAATTAATTAGTTTTCACTAAAAATTAAGAGACATGAAAATGTAAGTTAGTTCACTAATATGAAGCTAATAAACTTTGTTAATGTCTCAAAATGAGAAAAAAAAACATTCTCGAAACTTCAGAAATCAGTTACTAAAAAGAAATATTAAAAATAAAAGTTAGTTCATTACCAAAAACACTAAATTCGCAATGAAGATTTTGGCACTTTTATAAGAGAGTTTATTGGAATTTAATGTTATTGATTATTACAGTTTAGTGATTGCCTTTATATTACGAGGCTCATTTTTAAATACTGTATAACCAATAATTAAATCAAAATCATTTTTCCCTTTCCTAAATTTTATTTAAATTTTTTGGCGTTAGTCATCTAAAATAATATTAAAAACAAACACATACGAAAAACGAAATTTCAAGGCTAAACACACACAAAAATCTTAAACTAAATAATACATTTTTATAGTAAAAAAAATAAAGCGATGCATTTAGTAGACACACCTAGTTTAGTGTTCAATCATTCATGAATGATAATGTTAAGTAAAGTGCAGACTAAAATCGGTTGCAGGGTCAACCGCGTGTTTAGTGAAGTTCTTATCTTTCAACTCCATCGCATTTATTGTCGTAATTTTGAGCTGCATTTATTCATTTTTAGGTCAAGAGCGCGGATGGTTATTAGTGCTTGGGTTCACTTTGTTTAGTGCAGGTCGGTTGGAACGGTGAACAACCGGTTCTGAATCCTAATTAAATTTATTGGTGAACTACTACATGTATTTAATTTCGGCATTTTACCTCAACTAAAACGTTCCTTGAAAATTGGATTATAGTTTTCCCCTTAATATTGTTGTTAGATGTTTGAAGCAAACGATAAACTAGATTTTGTTTATTTTTCTTATTGAGCAATTCGGGAAAATCAAAAAAAGTCGTTCAGACATTTCTTATGTTTAAACGAAGATTAAAGAATATTTATTAGTTAATTAATAATTTAATAGTTTTTGTAAAACTAGTAAAGCCCATTGCCACTAATCAAAATTAATAGTAGGGCTACTAAATAATTTTATTTTTATAATAATAATTGTACTCAGACATCGCTTTGAATCAAATTGAATGTTAGATACATTGCAAATACAAGTGCAGTAATTCTGGGCCTCCGAAAAGAATTTATCCAATTTCCGCCGATGATTTAAAAAAAAAAAAAACATTTTTTAGAGAAACTCATACATTTTTTTCTGTAAAGAAATAATTTTTTTGTTACTTCAAAAACTAAAAAACAAACAAACAAAAAAAGAAATACCGTATAGCAAAAATTAAAATTTTAAAAAATGACATTTTTCATAAATCAAATTTCCCATGATAAAATTTTTGATGGAATGCAATCATGTACCTATTAAAAATAGACTTATTCTTTAAAAAAATATATATATATACACATATAAAAAATGTATATGAATTTTGGGTAAATTGTTACAAAATTATTTATGCTGTAAAATAATATACGGTACGTTTTAAATTAATTATGCACGTTTAAAATTATATAAGTTTGAATATCCTTGATGATTTAAAATGAATGCAGCTAAGTGAGAGTGAAAAGTTAATTTTTGAATTTTGATATTTTTTAAACGAACGAAATATTTTATCGCAGAAAATACTTTCCGAGATTTTCTGTAAAAGAACATCATTTTTAAGTTTTTGGGTCTGTTAGTTATTTTTATTTTTTTTTAATAACAGGCGGAAATTGGGCAGCACCTTCTCGGTCACCCGACATATTTGAAAGTGAATTTAGGTTCAATTCAAAAATTGATTTAGCATAGGAATGCATGCAAGTTAAATGGCGAAGGTTTTCTATGCAAAAATAACCATAATAATACACTGTGTTAAAGCAAAATTAAAAAGGTATTAATTTGATTTGATAAAAAATATTAACTACGTTACGGTAGTTAAAAAATATACGAAACACTTTATTTTTTTTTTTTAAGATTCACATTGAAAATATAAGAAAAATGGTTTTAATTAAATAGATTCAACTACAATAAGGCGAAGTTTGAGTATGAAATTTTTATTGAAATTTTTGCTCCTCTCTCAGTTCACTTCATTTCTTTTTGCGCCGTTCTCAGTTCACTCAACAGTATTTATTTTGCTTAAACCGACATTATTTTTTATAGACGTTAGAAAAAGTCTAAATTTATAAAGACTCTTCAAGATTTTTAGTAGACCTACATGTAATATTCCCCTCCCTTCCCCCCCCCTCCCCTCTCCAATTTTGGCGACATTTTTCTGCCGGTTCCTCTCGGTATTATCTTTTGCTACAGGAAAAAATTAAAAAAATATTATTTTTTATTGAAGAAAATCTATTATTTTTTCGTACTACAAAGTGAAAAATCCAACCAATTTATTCCAGTTTGGCCTCGTTTTACAAAACTTGAGTACATGATACGGTATATAAAGAAAATAAGGTAGTTTTGGGGAAAATCCCAAATCTCCCGCTGAGTTTAACGCAGACGTTTTTATTGTGATAAACCCTCAAGGTCAGCCTGCTCTTTAACATAAATATGCAAAGTAATTGCTGCGACTTACATAATAATAATAATATGTAGGTGATTTTTTTTTTTTTTTTTTTTGAAAAAAATATAATACCGGTACAGTAATCAATTTTTCAAATTTTATTTAAATTTAGCGCTATTTGCTTCGTGCGCAAAATTATCGCGAGATGGGGACGTAAGGTTTTGGCGGATGCAGTATCACATCTGCTCATTCGTTGTTGAGATCGTTAACGGTTAAGGTATAATAACTATGCTTAAAGTAAGTAAAATATTATGCAAAAGTTTACACTTGTACTGTATTCAAATACGATACAGTACTTCCACGAGGATACATTTGAATAATAATAATATTAAAAAGTCATCTCCTTGATTACCCCAAGATTTGCGAATTGCCGTCGAAATCTCCAAAACCACTTTTTCTATAATTATTAAGTCATTACAAAGAGGCGCAGAGATAAAAGAATCACAAAAAGAAGTACAGTGTTACTCCTTTGTCGTGAGCCTCTTTGTAGTGACTTCATATGAAAAAAGTGGTTTTGATGATTTCGATGTTGGAGGATTTCAAGGCGCACCTAGATTAACTTAAGCGATAAGCAGTTTGTTTTGATGAGAGCTTCACAACAAACTGCTTATCGCGCGTCATCTACCATGTAAATTTATCGATTACTATAGCCAGTGAGTGTAAACCCTTGGCTCAAGGCTCAATGTTTTCACGTGGAAAACGACATCAGCTTCATCTCGGAAAATAGCGAAACTGTGGCGAAATTTTAACTAGACAAAAAAGTTCTGAAAGTTTTAACGTCTAAATAATTATTTGTTTTATTTAACGATCTGTCGATTTCCATTAAAATAATTCTACATAATTATACCTTCGCAGAATTAGGTAAATTTTTTTTTCTTGTTGTTTGAGTACAGTTGTAAATTACGTGACAGAATTTATTATGATTGTAGCATCACATACAGTAATACTGGGCCAGTATTAACTGATTCATATTGTTTTGTAGTATACGTAAAGTATGTTGAATGAAGGAGAAAATTTGAAACTTAAGACGTATTGGTCTAAGAAAAAAGTGAGCGAAGAAACTAAGAAAGATTTAGCGAAAGAAATCCACAAATATCCACCATTATGGGACGTGAATGACGAGCAGTACATGAAACGAGGAGCCACCAACTCCTGTTGGGAGAAGGTGGCTCAAGTCATTAATATGTCAGGTGAGCTTTGAAATGATGGCATTACTTAATTAGCTCAAACGACTACTATTTTATTTATTACAATAGTGGAAGATTGTAAAACAGTGTGGAAGGGACTGCGCGACGCTATTCATTACCGCACCAGAACGAAACCGAGAAAGTCCGGCGACGGATCTTTAGAAGATGGTTTGTCAAGCCATGAGTTTCAAACGTGGGCACTGAGGGAAAGTCTTAGTTTTCTGATCGACAATATGATAAAGAAATCGTACAATTTTATCAATTATTGATTTTTTTTAAATATGAAAACGTAAATGGTATTTGTGATAGAACTACATCGGGTTCGTACGTTACGTCTTCACCTGCTTCAAACAACGAGGAAGATGGGAACTCAAAAGACTTTCAACCCCAATATCAAATGATTGAAATAATAAACGAGTCGGAGCAAGATGATTCCACGATGTGGTCAAATTTGGTAACGATAATTTTTTCTGTGGTGAACATCGATCATCGCTAAAATGTTTTTATTTTAGACGGAGGCTAAAACCACTAGCTGTAAAAGGAAACCTAGAAACTACGATTACGTATAGATTAGAATAACTGTTTTTGTGGGTGCTGCTAATAGATATTTAATAAGTTTGTTATTTATTAGATGAGAAGTAAACGGCGAAGGGAAAGTGGTGATTGTGTGGCGAGCAACGCCAGTATACCCATTTCGCAACGGATGGAAATTCGGGAAGTTGAAGTACCCGCACGTAGCTTGAAGTACGATTCAATTTACGCTAACTTGGATCGAATGCTTAAAAAACTGCCGGAGTCTGTGGTCGAAGATTTAAATGTTCAGTTTATAAACTTGACTTACGCTGAAGTGAAAAAGTACGGAAATCTTGCCTATAATGTGGTTGGCGAGGTCGATCGAACGCTAAAATGAGAAAATAAGCTTTATGAAAAGAAATACATGTATGCTCATTTTGTAAATATAATTTCTGCTTGAGACGTCTGCATATAAGACCCTTATAAATGGTTTGCACCGGTTTGTGTCATGCTTATTAAAAGACTAGTTTGTGATTAAAACCTTGTTATTTTTTAAAGCGCGAAAGGAATGACGGTGGATTCAGTGCTTTAAGTGATTTGGAAAAAGTTAACTTGCAAAGTTTATTCGAAACTCATGATTTCAGGCAGCGCATAAGGTTGCTTCCATCTGTTCAATATAAGAATTTTCATCGTTTATTTCTTCTTGGGAGTTTTATGATTCCAGGTTAATAAAAAAGGTTTCAAGAGTAGCCTAATAATTTCCATTATTATGTCTTCTTTAATTTGTGATATATTATTAAATTTTGAAAAACCAGTAACTGACGCACTGTTAAATTAGATCTTTAGATTTGATTAGCAAGATTATTTCGAACATGTCCGTAACCATTTGAATTGCGCTAAAGAAAAATAAATAAAGCTAATAATTACAGCAATAAGTACAATGGAATTAATAAACAAATTAAGCTTCGATTACTACACTTTGGATTTAGTTCCTTCTTAACGTTATTATTCATGAATGATTTAACATTAAACTGGGTAGCCTACGTGTCTACAAATATTTTTTTAATACAGAACTATGTAGTAGGTTTAGTTTTAACATTTTTCTGTACAGTAATAAAATACTTATTACAGTATTTGTAATGTTTAATTAGGGGTTTTTTTTTTTTTTTTGGATACCAGTACAGTACAGTATTGTGTTTATTTAAACAAAATTTACAAAGTTACTTTTGATTTAGGGTTTTTAGTTTTTTAAAGTAGTTTGTACCCAGTAGGTTAATAGATTTTTTTTTTGTTTTAGAACAATAATATGTTATTATTTTTTTCGAAAATGAATTTAATGCGGATTTTTACTTTACAATTATTCTTACTTTGCAATATTTGCTTGTTTGCGTAAAGAACCAAGCTATGACTTCACCATTGATCAATATAGCATATTGCCAAGGTAATATTAATATTGCATTGATCTGCTCATAATTTTATTTTTATTCTAATTTATACCCATTTGTCTTATTACATGTCTCACTGTTGTGAATCAGTTCTATATACCAACTTTTCAAAATGTTTTTTTTTCTAAACTTAAAAATTCATTTATAAACAATAATTATTATTCTGAATCACATTTTATAAAGTGCTACGGTACCAGCACTGTTTATTGCGCATCGTTCCAGGTGCAAGTTGATTCACTTCTCGGTTACCACATCCAGGTTGTCCAATCCATTTTCACGTGAAAGAAAACATCGATAGCGGAATCAGAATGCTACCGTAGCCTGGCAGAAATTTCACGCCATTTTCATTAGGAATCTTCACATCCAGTACAAGAGAGTGAAATCTTTGTGAAATAGTGGCGAAATTTATTCCGAGTTTTAAAAGTTTTGCCGCCCGACTCAACAATTCTATTTAATCAGCAATCTTCATTAAAATACACCGTAGGCTACCACCGTAGTAAAATTATCTAGCCGCTTTTGCAAAAGAAGGTAATTTTGAAATACAAGTAAGGTTCGGGCTTACTATATGTTACTTATAATATTTTGTCTTCAGCTTTGCGTTGGACGACATTAATTTATATCATGCAGCGCTGTTAATTTATGAAGAAACAGAAAAGGATTAAATAACATTTGATTAGAGGTATTCAGCACTGCATGGGTGGTATTATATAAGTTCGCCGTGAATTATGTTCAGCCGTAACCGGAGGATTTATTCTCAACCAAAAGTTAGCGAAGAAACGAAGAAACTTTTAGCCAATGAAATCCACAAATATCCGCCAATATGGGACGTGAGTAACGAGCACTATATGAAACGAGATGTCTCAAACTCCTATTGGAATAAGGTCTCCCAAGTTGTTAAAATGCCAGGTAAAATTAACTATTGGGTTTCGTAATTAAATAGCATTCACTATTTAACGCACAAATGATTGCAGTTACAGTTTGTAAATCAACTTGGAAAGCCCTGCGCGATGCCTTAACTTACCGCACCCGAGCGATAAATAAAAATGGAAAGTCCATCGATGGGTCATTAGAAGATGAGGATGGAGAAGGAATTTCAGAGCTTGAAATTGACTCTCAGCTTCAGTCATGGCCGCTGTGGGAAAGTTTGAGATTTCTCCTCGAGAACAAGATCAAGAGAACTACGTATAAGAAAATAAGACCGTTTTAATGGTTGCTTTAATATATCACCATACTAGTACTCATTTATTTCTAGAACCACAAGCGGTTTGTTCGTGACGCCATCACCCACTCCGAACGATGACGAAGATGGGAACTTGCAGCTAGACATTCTCGAGCAGAATGGAGACATTGAAAGACACGTTCAAGAGGAAGATTGTGATTCAAAATTGTGTTCAAAATCGGTAAATTTATCAAAGCAAACAATTTTTTCAAGAAAAATTGTACGTGATTATAGCTCAAAACATTTGTATTTTTTCCAGACAGAGGTTAAAATTACGAATTGCAAAAGATTTAAGCCCAGTAATAGCCATGATTATGTACGTTATTTAAAAATAATTTTTTGAGTGTTTTATTGCTAATAACCTCTTTATTAGGCAAGAAGTAAACGGCGGAAGGAAAGTATTAGTTGTGAGGTGGAGAGCAACGTCACGAAATCAATTCCAGAGGTGATGGAATTTCGAAAAGTTCAGATACCTGCGCCCAGCTTAAAGTACGACTCAATTTACGCTAATCTGGATAGAATGTTTAAAAAGCTGCCGGAATCTGTGGTCGAAGACTTAAATGTTCAGTTTATCAATTTAACTTACGCGAAGGTGAAAAAGTATGGAAATGTGGTCGACAATGTGGTTATCGAGATCGATCGAACGTTTAATTAGTAAGAGAAATTTTAACAACAAGTTGTACTGTACTGCATTATGTAAATATTATATTGAAGGCCTATATCACCCTCAGCAATTTTTATGCCAGAGTCGAAAAATGTTGAGATAGAACATTCTACATCTATAATGAAATAGGCCCACATGTCACATTAAATAAAGGATTTGTGTTGTATTTTTAGTTTTATTAAATTTGAAATTATTAAAATTGTTTTTTTCTCCTTTTCTCGTTCAATATGTCAATAAAATAGTGACACTAATTTAGTGGGACTGACGATGGTTATTGGGGCTGACTGATGCCATTCCGGTTTTAAGTTATTCAGCTTAAAGGTTTCAAAAACCAGCAGTTTTGACTCGACGGTTGAGCTAACACCACCGTGGCTAACACTAAATAACAATTAATTAGGTAGTATATCAATCTGAAAAAATATTAATAATAGGCCTAAGTGTGAAGCGATTAAAAAATCCAAATCGGACTTACAACGATGTTTGTAAATGTTTGCATAATGCGAGTGGCTGAGTGGAGGGAAGAAACCCAAAGTTAGAAAAAGGTTAGCGGGTTTACCGAAAAAAGATCTGCGCAACTGGAAATGCACCAACACTTTTGGGATCCCACTCCCAGGCTCCATCTTTCGGGCGGCCATCAATTTTCATTCCCACAAGTCTCTTATCTCTTTTACTTTTTGAGTTATTCAACCGAGAAGTTTCAAAAAAGTCCCCTGATGTAGAAAAGTTTCAGCTCACAAACGATAAAACCTAAATAACTCCTGAAATCTATGAGATATCGAACAACGGCAACGTGTTTCTAAGGTCATTTCACATCTAAAAAGTTACTTTTAAAAAATTTCTAACACACTTTGGTTTTGAGTGGATTTCTGAGATTTATTCAAATGGGATTTTCGGAATTTCAACTGCTCATAACTCAAGAACCAGTGGTCCGATTTGGTTCAAATTTTTTATGGGTATGTAAAATTACGTCCTGCCTCTACACGATGGCGCAACCCACGAGTCTCTATCTGTCTTAGTTTTTGAGTTATTCAACCGAGAAGTTTCAAAAAA